>AWOL01S0071190.1:32205-53997 GCA_000715115.1 Nicotiana otophora | reverse complement strand
ACAATTAATTTCTTAACAAGCAAGAATAATAATTCATTAAATTCCAAAGATTTTCCAATTTATTAATTAGTTTCACGAGTTGAAATAAATTATTAAAGTATCGTGTAATTATTATTATTAAGCACAATTTCTAACGAGGACGTACGGTCCGATCCAGAGTGTCATGTACACTGCCGAGGGACGTGCGACGCGGTCCATAGATGCATCTATCCAGCTGAGGCGTTCGGCCCACTCCACAAGAAAGGAGGACATTTTTCTTATGTGCCTCCGAAAGGAGAGTATATTTATTATAAGATGAATTCGGGAGGAGAACAATTTCTTTTAAAAATTAATTGATTTAAACAGAAATTAAGCCTATGAGATTTTCATCCTTTAATATCTTTATCTAACAATTCACAATATATCCATATATATCAATTAATATTAATTAATCAAAGAATACTATTTAAACTAATGCATGCTTTGAGTCCTAAACTACCCGGACTTTAGCACTAATAGTAGCTATGCACGGACTCTCGTCACCCCGTGCGTACGTAGCCCCCCACAATTAGTAATAATTATTTAATTTTAATTACCTATGAGGTAATTTTCCCCTCACAAGATTAGACAAGAGACTTACCTCGTCTTGCTCCAATTTAATCCACTATAAGGCCTTTTCCACGATTATCCAACTCTATCTGGCTCGAATCTATCCAAAATAATTCGATACAATTACTAAAGATTATAGGAATCAATTCTATAAGAAAATACTACATTTTTAATAAAATCCCGAAATTAATTAAAAATTCATCTGTGGGGCCCACGTATCGGAATTTGGCAAAAGTTATAAAATTCAATAACCCATTCAATTACGAGTCCAGCCATATCAGTTTCACTCAAATCCGACTCTGAATCGATACCGAAATCTCAAAAATTCGTTTCTATGAGATTTCTAAACTTTCCCAAATTTAAATCTCAAAACACTAATTTATGGTGAAAACAATCATATACTTGTATATGTAGACCAAATCCGAGTTAGAATCACTTACCCCAATGTTTTTCCCTTGAAAATCTGTCAAAAGTCGCCTCTGCTCAAGCTCAAGTTCGTCAAAAATGGCAAATGGGACGAATGTACTCTGTTTTTATAACTTACAGCTTTGTCCAGTTCGATCAAGGAGCTCGATCTCGGGAGCTCGATCATTAGAGCTCGATCTTGGGAGCTGGTCATGGCCTCGACCAGGCCTCGAGCCTGGGACATGGTCATGGCCTCGATCAAGTTCGATCTTAGGTCTTGATCCTGGCCCTCGAGCCTTGCCTTCGATCATGGCCCTCGAGCCTTGCCTTCGATCGTGGCTTCGATATTGAGCCTCGTCCCTGGATTCGACTCAGGCCTCGATCGTGGGCTCGATATCTGGGTTCGATTTGGGGCTCGATCACAGCCCAGAATATACAGCAGAAGGGAAAATTGCAGCAACTTTTTAAGTCCAACTTTTGATCCGTTAACCATACGAAACTCACCCGAGGCCCTCGGGACCTCAACCAAATATACCAACAAGTCCTAAAACATCATATGAATTTAGTCGAACCTCTAAATCATATCAAACAATGCTAAAACCATGAATCATACCCCAATTTAAGCTTAATGAAACTAAGAGTTTTCAACTTCTACATTCGATGTCGGAACCTATCAAATCAACTCCGATTGACCTAAAATTTTACACACAAGTCATAAATTACATAATGGGGCTATGAAAATTTTCAGAACTGGATTCCGACTCTGGTATCAAAAAGTCAACTCATCGGTCAAACTTTCAAACTTAAATTCTTGTTTTTAGCCATTTCAAGCCTAATTTAACTACGAACTTCCAAATAAAATTACGAACACGCTCCTAAGTCCAAAATCACCATACAGAGCTGTTAGAATCATCAAAATTCTATTCCGGGGTTATTTTCTCAAAATGTTGACCGAAGTCAAACTTAGCACTTTAAGGTCAACTTAAGGAACAAAGTGTTCCAGTTTCACCCCAAACACTTTCAAATCCTGAACCAACCATCTCCACAAGTCATAAATCACTACAAGCACATATGGGAAGTTTTATTTTAGGGAACGGGGTTCTAAAAGTTAAAATGACTGGCTGGGTCATTACACATTGGGTAGCAACGCTTTGGAAATTCTAGTGTGCTTTTGAGATTGGATAAGATGAGAACGACAAAATCAAGGGCGTGACGAGGTAGATGAAGCGGAGGACCAAGAAATTGGAGATATAATGGTTTATGGTTATGATTCAACCAATGTCGGAAATCAAGAACCTCATGTTGACATGGATGAACTTACAAAAATGATGCAAAGCATGTGATGTACTATTTCTTTCTTTTTTTTATAATTGTTGTAAACTTTTAATTTGCAAGTTCAAAAATAACAAAATCAAAAAAGAACTTGTAACTTAATTTGAAGTATTACATATTATTCAATAAAAATATCAAATGAAAGTCTTCGGAGCTTGATCCTTACACATTGCCTATTGGTCTTATTAAATAATTTTTTGTAGCCACTTACTTTCAAATTTTAATTTTAAAATTATAAAATTCAAATTTCAAATTTAAAACTTTAAACTTCAAATTTTAATTCTAACCCTTATATGTTTGCAGACACTTAAGTATCAATAACATTGAATAAGAAAAACAAAATTTACTTTAAAAAAAAAACATTTCATGGCCCGGTCCAGCCCGCTAACAGCCCGCTAAGCCCGAACCCGGACGGACAAAAAAATTCAAAAAAGTACAGCCCGCTAACTCAGCCCGCAACATTAAACGAACGAGCTGGGTTTTTTTATGTCCAGCCCGTCCCAGCCCGCCCATTAAACACCCATAGTTTGGACCTTGTTTACGGATGGAGCCTCCGACGTAAGTCCGGTCTCGGAGTAGTTCTAATCACCCCTTAGGGGGAACCTTAAGACAGGCCATTAGAACTGTACCGTTAACTAACAATGAAGTCGAGTATGAAGTTTTAGTTACAAAACTTGAGCTAGCTCGGGGAATGGGTTCCGAGGTCATCGAGATAAAATGCGACTCCCAGCTTGTGGTAAACCAAGTGCATGGGGTTTTTGACAAAAAAGGAGGAGCGCATGCAACGGTAGTTGAACAAGGTTCAAGCATTACTTGCACGATTCAGAGAATGATCAATCGTCCACATTCCAAGGGAGGAAAACATAGAAGCAAATGCTTTGGCTAATTTGGGGTCATCCACAGAGATAAAAGGATCTCATTCCAGTACGATCATCCAATTGTTGCATTCGGTGTTGATGTGGACGTTTACTGTAAAGTAAATTCAACCAACTTAATTTGAGACTGGAGGAATGAGTTCATTGAATATCTTAGACATGGTAAATTACCCGAAGACCCAAAAGCGTCCCGGGCACTACGAACCAAAGCGGCTCGTTATTGCCTCGTTGATGGACATTTTATACAGGAAATCATTCCAAACACCATTGGCTCGGTGCCTAGGGGCCTCATATGTGGACTACGTGATGAGAGAAGTCCACGAAGGAGTCTGCGGAAACCACTCCAAGGCAGACTCGTTAGTTCTTAAGTTAGTCAGGGCTGTCTCTTATTGGCCCGGGATGGAATAGGATGCAAAGGCATTCGTACAAAGCTGCTACATATGTCAACATCATGCACGGTTAGTGCACCAACCAGCAAAAATTTTGCATTAGGTGGTGTCTCCGTGACCATTTATGAGATGGGGGATGGACATTGTCGGTCCCTTACTGCAAGGGCTCGGGAAGGTAAGATTTATTTTAGTTTTAATTGATTATTTTAATAAATGGGTTGAAGAATGTGCTTACTAAAAATTTGGAGAACGAGAAGTGGTTGTCTTCATATGGGACCACATAATCTGCCGATTTGGAATATCAAATGAGATTGCTTATGACAACCGGCCACAATTCGTAGGTTCTAAGGTCACAAAGTTTCTGGAAGGACTAAAGATCAAATGGATTACGACTTCTCTGTATCACTCGAGCGCAAACGGATATGCGAAGTCAAACAACAAGGTAATTCTTCAAAACCTTAAAACAAAGTTAGAAGATGCCTAGGGAAAGTGACCAGATAAGATCCCAGGAGTGCTATGGGCATACCGGACCACTGCAAAGTCGAGCACGGGTGAAACACCCTTTTCGCTCATATACGGTTTGGAGGCTTTGATATCGGTGGAAGTGGGGGAGCCGACCTTAAGGTTTTCCCGGGCAACTGAAGAAGCGAACAATGAAGCGTTGCTGGTCAAGTTAGATTTACTGGAGGAACACCGAGATCTGGTATATATGAGGATGGTGGCTCAAAAGCAAAGGCTGGATAGGTATTACAATCGAAGAGCGAATCTTCGCTATTTCAAATTTGTAGATTTGGTTCTGAGGAGGGTTACTCAAAGCATTCGGGAAGTTAACACTAGGAAGTTGGGATCAACGCGGGAAGGACCTTGCCGGGTCTCAGCTATAATTGGTAAAGGATCGTATGAACTGAAAAATTAGGATGGAGTCAAATTGTATAGCAACTAGAACGTGACTCACCTCAAAAGGTATTATTGCTGAAGATCCTTGCCGGTACTGAAAGTATGTGCCACACTCTTTTTACCTTCGTCCAGTTTTTGTCCCTATCGTGGTTTTTTGGCAATGTTTTTAACGAGGCAGTGACGTAAAATATATTAAGAAGGAAGGTGATCCACTCCCAATCCACACTCAACAATGAGTGGAAGAGGTCGTTGGAAGAATAGTACCAAACTATGAGTCGGGGTTGATTTCCCCAGAGAGCTAAGTGTGGGTGTTAGAGTGCACACTTGATGCGTGAAGAAGAAATAGCTTAAATACACTTCCAAACAAGTTGGTTTTGCAAATTACTTCTATAAGCTATACTATCAATGATTAACTGGAGAATTGAAACTAGAAATTAATTAATTGTTTTCGGTTGTTTTAAAATAGGTAAAAGGCCTAGGGATGTAACCTTCGCCTAGGTGCTAGCCAAATGGGTTAATTATGATAACACTTGTTTTAGTAATTGGAGTGTATTATAGCTCTCAACTCTAAAATATTCACTCAATACCTCTCGATCAATAAAGTGATTTTGCCAAATTTGGATTTCTCAAGCCTAAATGGCTATCAAACCAAATAGTTGATATGAGCTCAAGTCGGNAAAAGGCCTAGGGATGTAACCTTCGCCTAGGTGCTAGCCAAATGGGTTAATTATGATAACACTTATTTTCGTAATTGGGGTGTATTATAGCTCTCAACTCTAAAATACCCACTCAATACCTCTCGGTCATAGAGTAATTTTGCCCAATTTGGCTTTCTCAAGCCCAAATGAGTATCAAACCAAATAGTTGATATGAGCTCAAGTTGGGTTTTTTCTATCTCTAGTTTGAACCCTTTAATTAGACTAGTCAAAATCTTAACTAGCCCAATTTCTTGTTAGCCAAGTTTTCCTAGACAAAGTCTCTCTTTCTCAAGTAAAGACCAAGTCAAAAAGGCATGAATCAATGTTTGCAGCCATTATTTTAAAATTAAAGCATAAACGAGGCTAAATAACAAATACCCAATCATAAACAAGCATTAGATTAATTATCCATAAGGTTTACACACTAGGGTTGGGTCACAACCCTAGTAAATCTAGCTACTCATAATAGAAATAGAAGAAAACAAAGAAGAAACACTAATTAAAGCCATAATATAAAATTAGAATGATAAACTATTGTGTTTTAAACCCAAATTGGTCAAAAAGGTAAACTACAACGGCTACTACTTAAAAAACTACAAAACTTGACCTAAAAAAGTGATTCCCGACTATTTATATTGGCCCAAAATTCACTGACAAAAATGCCCTTTGGGAGGTTCTGCTACCGCACAATTCCATGTGCGGTCCGCACTTTGCTCGAGTCTGCAGGTTGAAGGATTCTGCAATCGTACAATTTGATCTGCGGCTGCACTTCAGCTTCTGCGGCCGCATAATTCCATGTGCGATCCGCACTTCTGGCAAGGCTTCAGTCTTGGTCGTTTTGCACACTCTTTGAAAATTTTGAATTCTTGTTAGTGCGACCATATTCTACGACCACACAAATTATGTGCGGTTTACACTTCTCTTCAATCGACTTCTGAGCTTCAATACTAGTTCTGCAACCGCAGAGTGCAGTCCGCGCTTTCTTCCGTGGCCGCAGAAATACTTCTGCGGACCGCACTTTTGGCCTGATGCGCTCCTTCTTGCCTTAAGAGCCAGAATACTCTTTTGAGTTAGATTTCTTCATTAGAGTCCAATTCTCCAATATTCCTGTAATTTGCACACTTTCATTAGTTTTGGGAATATAAATCAACACTTTCAGACTAGAACTAAAGTAAAAATGTACTAATAAGTGATTAAATTCCACACTTATCTAACTCCCCCAAACTTAAGTCTTTGCTTGTTCTCAAGTAAATAGATTAGTTCCAACCTTCTTAGAGTGAAAGGTCATTTCAGAGAGTCAATGGTGAACCATTCATACTCAGTTGGGACCAACAATGACCCACACTACTCATGCATTCTCAACAAGGTGACAAATCACATATTAAGCACCTATAGTTCTAATGTGACATTTGAGCATCAAGAATTAACTTTACTCATCAAGGACTCTTGTTCTGTCATGTAGATCATGGTGGAATCCAAACTCTTCCTCATCTACATTACATTTGCCAAACATACTTCAAAAGTTAGCACTCAATCTTTAGATCAATGAAAGATTCACTCTTCTCTCATAAAAGAATGTCACAAGCACAACTTCAAGTACCATAAGCTTGCCCCTATGTAGATCACCACTAATGTAAGCTCACTCGGTTTGAAATCAAGTAGGACTTCTTTTGGGTTGTAATGAAGGTTTTTGGATTGGGGTAGGATACTATATGGGTAAGTGGTTACACCCTTCCTTAAGCACTCCACATTTTCGTTTCTTGTCTCTCATTTACCAATTCTTAGAGGCATTCTCTTTTTCTTAGGGGTTAGAGAGACTTGACATCACTCTTTCTTTCTCATTTCATTCATTTTCTCCCTTGGTGTACATGTTAGGGATAGTTACCTCTTTTTGATTCAAACAACCCTTCCTTTTATTTTCTTTCTTACATTTTCTTTTTGTTCTTTTTCTTTTCTTGCCTTCTCTTTTCATAAATATCGTTTCTTTTCTCTTTTTGGTGCCTTTATACCTCTTTAAAATTCCTCAACTCTCCCCCCAAACTTATGCTTTAAACCACTTATTTCACAAGAGTGTTAAGGAAGGTCCGGGTGCCAAGAGAGGATCATAAGAAAACGAGTAAATATTTATATCATGCTTATCAAATGAGAAAGGCTAAAGGCTCAAATAGGGGTGACTAGGTATAACAATATTGGTTGGCAAAAGAAAGCTCAAACAGACCAAGGAAAGCTTACAATCATTTCCCAAACCAAGAAAAACTTAGGATTTCGCCTTAAAACACATTCGGGGCAAGTTCTAGACCATCTGCACGGGTACTTGGACTAGCAACGAATAGCCTATCCCCTCACACAACTGGACCATAAAAGAGTATAGAGTCAAGAGCCTATAATATCCACAGTCAAGTTAAAGATCACTATGGTCCAATAAACCACTCGATGATTACTAAATTCAACTCAAGAATCTCAAAGTCACTAACTAGAGTTATTTTCTTTCAAAAACCTTGTTTCGAGCCATAAGCTCGTAGTTGAATGTGTTGGTATCACATGAAGAAATGAATAACTATTTTTCAATAAAGACTTGATTAGGCCTTTTATTCATTAGTCTTACTATTATTATTACCTAAACACAAACGAACTCATTCCCTTAAGAAGGTTGTCCATCCATCATCGGGACGAGTCAACCGGTTCACACAAAACTACCTTTGGAAAGAACCGTGGTATTAAGAAAACCAAAGGCTTATTATCCATATTACTACAAAAAATATAATATAATAAGAGTGAAAAGAGAGGCCAAAACAAAACTCCCTAAGCATCCTTGGACATCTTAGTGTCCCCAGCAGCAGCATCTCCTATTGGGTTAACCAACTGTATCTCATCATCATCATATCTGGGCATGGCAAGAGTGGCAAACATTGCACGCACCGCCTCAGCAGTGTCGGCAGCAAGGCATGGCTCATCAGACTGGCCAGCTGGTGCAACCGATACAGATGGTGCAGATGGATCTGGGGCGGACCGGTCTGGGTCAAGTAACATGTCAAATGGCAAATCCCAGCTGTCGCAAGTCGCGTCACCTCCTTCCTAAGCTTATCAACTAATCTCTTGCTTGCTTGGGGCTTCCTCATCTTCTTCACTTCCTTGGTCAACTTCTTAATAACCAACATGTGTTGTATCAGAGTGTCCATGATCATCTTGTGGTTGTCTAGAATCTTTTTCAACTTCACATCAAGATCAGTGGAGACCTGTGGTGCCTGTGTAGATGGCTGCGCTATAATAATACTAGATATCTCAGACAGCTTTGAAGTAGTTGTCTGCATCGAGTTGTCGAGACTTGCCAAAGTTTGGGAGACTCGAAGAGCAAATAATAGAGCTGTAGGCATGGGCACCGGCCTCGAAGCTGAAGCAGGGGCTGCCTTGGAGGCTGTGGTAGGATTTGACGATGGCGGTGGAGGCATAGCAGAAGCACTGGAAGAGGTATCAACATAGGTAGATGGAATGTCAGCTGTCTCAGAAACTACCACTATCGGCTGATCAGACTGGCCTGTGGTGGTAGAAGGTTGCGCTCTCTTCTTAGGGTTGGTCTAATCCATTAATGAGTACCAGTCAAATGGCTTCATTGGCTTCACCTTTGTGTCATAAGATCTCGACTCTAACTTTGCATCACTATGGTACTCTGTGATAGTGTTGGGATAAGGGTAGATCGTATTGGTCTATTGTGATACCAATGAAATGTTGCCCGACATCACGGCACCCACATTAATTGGGTACCTGGGCATGATAGAAGCCACGAGAATAGCCCGTGAAATCGGCACATTGGTCTCATTCTGGCACAGATCAAGTCTGCTACATAAAACAGTTTGCCATCCCTTCGCCTCAAAACTCAATGTGCTCCGGTGGATAGGAACCCCAATAGTGATCCATGGTGGTGGTGGCCCTGGTGGAGGTAAGACCTCATCTAGCCATGGTCGAACTTCTTCTTTCATCGCACACTTCTCTAAGTACTCTTTCGGCTCTAAGTCCTCAAACCTCAAGTACGCATTTAGCATATTCTGATCAAACCTCACCTTGAGGTTGCGTACTTTGATCACTTTTGCCCCTTTCTTGATGTGAGGAATGTTGGTGTAGAACTCACGGACAAGGTACTCTTTGGCATCAACCACTCTCTTAGTGAACAACATCCAACCCTTCCTTGCTGCAAAACTGTCTCAGCACTACATGGTTGTATGTCTCGAGATCCTTCAATATAAACTACCTCTCAAGGGTCAAAGATCTCGTAGGCCACAACATTCGGAGGTCAGTGAAGGAACCCAAGCTAACAAATATATCCTACAATATCTCCTTCTTCTTTGATCTCTCCACACCAATGGATGTGCCCTCTCCCCCCTTGCCATTATCAGGGATATCCTATATAGTTTGTGCATCTGTGTCTGGAGCCGCTGCTGGCTCATAAGTCTGGCTGACACTTTTCAAACCCTCAAAAGTGCTGTGAAATGAATAGACCTCATCTATGAGCTCAAATCGCCCCTGCGGCCTAGACTGTCCAACTTCCTGCTCTTCCGAAATAGAAGCAGAGTTGCCCTTAGAAGTGTCCCTAGACGGGACGTAAGAGCTAGACTCCGAGAGGTTTGCACCCCTCTCTATGCTTGTAGTGGTTTTCTTCCTGATGGTCTTTGGCTAGCTGAGAGGCAAGGTACCTCTACCTCGACCCCTAGAAAAATTACCTTTTCCTTTTGTAGTTTCGCTGCGGCCGCACGATCGAACCATCGTCTGTATCAAAGGAAAGAGGATTGTTAGTTGCAAGTCATCATTCAACACATTCAGTACTTATGTAGGCAAGGGAGAACATTGTGGACATGGCGGGTTTATGACAGAAATAATCATGATGGAGGATTAGGGAATTGCAGTCCACACATTTTTGATGTGCGGCCGCAGACAGGAAGTGCTCACCGCACAATTGCAAGTGCAGTCGCTCTTCTGACAAGAAAACTTCAGAGGCTCAGATGGACATATAGGTCTCAAGAAGTAGACCTCAGATGGACTTAAGTGCGGCCTCAGAAGCACTTGCCTTCACTAGGTTGTTCAAAACACAAAACTACGGACCGTACAAAATCACGTGCGGCCGCAAAATTCAAAATTGACGAATCGACGGTTAATTGGCACTCAGATTTTGCAATTACTTGTACAAATCGATATGATAACAATGGTATAAACATGAAATCTCACTAACAAAAACCCATAGAGCATGCATTATCAACTACCCAGTGCAAATTTACGCCACATAAGAACCAGGTCCTTCTATAATCAGTGCACTCAAAAATTAGACACCATGCAAATCACCCCCCTTGTGTGGTATTGAAGTATAAAGCATCAATTGGTATCAGAGAGGGTTCTTCTTGAAGAGGCTTACACCTTAGGAGAAGATCAATATGAGTGCACCACCTGGAAACTGGGAAGGACAATTCACTGTTAGGCTACCACTCTTTAATGGCCAGTACTACTCTAGGTGGAAAAACAGGATGAGAGATCACATTATAGGAGAGGACTATGAGCTATGGGACATTGTCACCGATGGTCCACTGGCTACCTTGAAGAAAAATATTGAAGGATTAGATGTGCCAAAGACAAGAGCGTATTGCACTACTAAGGACTTGAAGAAATGGGAGAAGAATTCTAAAGCGAAGGAATGGCTTGTTTGTGGACTTGGTCCAGATCAGTACAGCAGAATCCAAAGTTGTACCACTGCTAAGGAAATTTGGGACACTCTGTAAGTGGCTCATCAAGTAACACCTCAAGTGAAGAGATCCAGAGGAACTCTACTGTATTCTGAATATGAGAACTTTGCTATGAAGGAAGGAGAAACCATTCAAGAGATGTACACAAGGTTTACTGCACTGACAAATGAGCTAAAGTCTCTTGGAAGGATTATTCCTGAAGAAGATAGAGTCGAGAAGATACTGACAAGGGTTTTGCCTATCACTTGGGAGAGAAAAGTCACTGCCATTCAGGAATCAAAGAATATTGCTACTCTCCCACTGGATGCATTAATTGGAAATCTTACTGCCTATGAACTTAGGAGACAAACCATAAAAATGGATGTACTTAAGAAGGAAAGGATCTTGGCACTCAGAATCACTGAAGTTTCTAATCTAGAAGGTGATGAAATGGCGATGATCACCAAGGACTTCAAGAAGTACCTGAGGAGAGAAAATGGTTCTTCGAGAAGTGGAAGCTATAGCAAGTCAAAATCTCCTGAGAAGCAAACAAATGATGGTCGCTACAAGTGTGAAAAGACTGATCACCACATCAAGAACTGTCCTCTATGGGAAATTGAATGGAAAAAGGAAAGAGCTGAACGAAGGAACAGGTTCAACCCAAGAAAAGAAACAACAACGGACCAACCAAGGCTACGGTCGCTGCTTGGAGAGAAAGCTCAGATGATGATGATGAGGATGAACAAGCACTAATGGCCATTGGAGAAACTGAGGTAAGTGTAATCCATCTCAAAGACAAAATTAAATTATTGTCTAAAGAAAGGTTATTTGAGTTACTTCTAGAACTAATTGATAAATTTGAGGATGTAAATAATGAAAAGGAACAGTTGTCTAAATAATGTGTGATTTTGAAGGCTAAGTACAAAAACCTGGAGCTTAGGGTTAGAGAAACTGTAAGTGAAAATATTATGTTGAAGAACCTGGTTCATGCACTTGACTCAACTGTCCTAGTTCTTAGATCTGAAAATCTAAAACTGAAATTAGGAACAGGTAACAAGATAGCTGATCACACACAACTCACTCTAGAAGAAAACGTAGGAAAAATGAAAGATGAGTTGTATAAAAGGGATGAGCATGTAAGAATCCTAAAGGAGGATCTAAGCAAGGTCAAGCATGAGCTAGACAGAACTTGTAAATGGAACAGGTCCTCCGATGCACTTTCTTGGCTACAAAAACACCATAGTAGCAACAGAAGAGGACTTGGCTTTGGGAACCTGGCACCTAAGTGGGATCCCAAAAGCAAGTACCCCACACTTCCTGAGAACACGATTTGCACACACTATGGTAAAACATGTCACTATAAAAGTGAATGCACTGCAAAAGAAAAGGCAAGTCAAAAAAACAAAGAATTTGTTCAAGGGAAGAATAGGCTACCAAGTTGGGCTAAAAAGAATTTGATTCATCCTTTTGCCTATAGAAAGGGACCCAAGTCCTAAGACTAACCCCTGATTTCTAGGGGTGTTCATGGTTCGATTTGGTTCGGTTTTTCCATAAAAAGAAACCAAACCAACTAAGTCAGTTATTCAAATATTGAAACCAAGGCAAACTAATTAGGTCGATTTTTTATCGATTCGATTTTTGTCGGTTTTGGTCGGTTTTTCGGTTATTTATCGGGTTTTTTCTTAAATATGAGACATACACTACCAAACACATATTCCGGAGACTACATTTTCAACGTAACACTATCAAACCAATTTCTCTTTGAGAAATTTATCATTTATCAAGATATATTGATGATAATTGAATCAACTAGTGATGAATAATTTAAGTACTCAATTAAAAATCGATTATTTTTAACATGAAATAAATTCTTGTACTTAGCAAAAGAAAACTACCAATCAAACTAGAATGTAAAGGCAAAGAATTAGATTATTATAATAGCAAAAAACTAGACTACAAATATAAACGACTAATATGTACCATAAAATTTTAGAAACTTTATATAAAAATATACATATATATAGGTGTAATATTAAATTTAAATACATACTTCTATAGTCAGTTTGGTTCGGTTTTTTCCGATTATTTTTTTATTAAAACCAAAACCAAACCAAATTTGATCAGTTTTTAAAATTCAAAATCAAAACCAAACCAAACCTAAAAAGTATCGGTTTGTTTGGTCGGTTTGGTTCGATTTTCGGTTTGGTTCGGTTTTTCGGGTTTTTATGAACACCCTTATCCTTTTGCAGGTCCAGATGAAAGGGAGCAGCTAAATATAGTACATGGATAGTGGCTGCTCAAAGCATATGACAGGAAGCAAGAACTCGTTCCTTTCACTTGAGGATCTGAAAGGAGATAATGTCTCCTTTGGAAATAGGAAGAAAGGTGAGATCATTGGGGTTGGAAAGTTAGGTAAGACTGATTCTCACTCTATTGAGAATGTCTACTTGATAGATGGACTAAATTACAGTTTAATAAGTGTATCACAATTGTGTGATAGAGGTAACATGGTAGCATTTACCTCTACGAAATGCTTTGTGATTAATCTTACCACTGACAAGATAGTTTTACAGGGAAAGAGAGTAAACAACATATATGTTGTAGATCTATCCTCACTTTCAGATAATGAACTCACTTGCTTAAGTGTATTGGATAATGATCCCCTTCTTTGGCAAAAGAGACTTGAACATTCCAGTCTAAGTCAACTCAACAAACTAGTCTCCAAGGACTTGGTGATAGGACTGTCTAACATTAAGTTCAAGGAAGATAAAGTTTGTGAGGCTTGTGCAAGGGGAAAGCATGTAAACTCCTCTTTCAAAAGTAAGAAATTGGTAAGCACCATCAGGACGATAGAACTGGCCCATATGGATCTTTATGGACCAATCAGAACATTGAGCAGATGTGGCAAGAGATATGTTATGGTTCTTGTTGATGATTACTCTAGGTTTACTTGGACATTGTTTTAAACATCTAAAGATGAAGCATTTGACATGTTCACTTCTTTTGTTAGAAAAAATCAGAAACAACTAGGTAATCAACTTGCATCAATTAGGTCTGATCATGGTACTGAATTTGAGAATGCTAAATTTGCTGAATTTTGTGATGAGCATGGCATAAATCATAATTTTTCTGCTCCTAGGACTCCACAACAAAATGGAGTAGTTGAAAGAAAGAATAGGACATTGGAAGAAATGGCTAGGACTATGCTTCTTTCAAGTAAACTGCCTCATAGTTTCTAGGCAGAAGCTGTGAACACTGCATGCTACATCATAAATAGGTGCACGACTAGACCTCTCGTTGAGAAGACTCCCTATGAGTTACTTAAAAGGAGAAAGCCAAACATATCCCATCTTAGGGCATTTGGATGTAAGTTCTTTGTGCACAATAATGGTAAAGATTCCCTAGGTAAGTTTGATCCCATAAGTGATAAGGGAGTATTCTTGGGATATTCATCACATGGCAAAGCTTAATAGATTTATAACAAAAGAACTATATGTGTAGAAGAAAGTGTACATGTGGTTTTTGATGAAACTAACATTCTTTCTGAGAGGTAAGAACATGATGATAAAGCAATTGGGCTGGTAAGAAACTCAAATAAAACCACAGCCCAGACTGAAGCTGCACCAGAGGAAGGAACATGGGATGGAACAAGTCCTTCCACCCAGGGCAACTTGACAGGGGGAACTGAACAAAAAGGAACTGATCCTCAAACCTCGAGGGAACATGTCCATGAACCTGTTCCTCAGCAACAAAACATTGAAGGAACATATAGGGGAAACCAGCTGGTTATGAAACCTTACAAGTATCAAAGTTCTCATCCCATTGAGAACATAATTACTGACCCAACCTCTGGAATCAAAACCAAATCTTCTTTGAAGAATTTTTATGCTTTTAATGCTTTTTTATCTCTTGTTGAGGCTTTGCAGGATGCAGACTGGGTGAATGCAATGCAAGATGAACTCAACCAATTTGAGAGAAGTCAAGTTTGGCATCTAGTACCAAGCCCCAAGGACAGATCAGTAATTGGTACAAAATGGGTCTTCAGAAACAAACTTGACGAAGATGAAACAGTTACAAGGAACAAGGAAAGATTGGTGGTTCAAGGATATAGTCAAGAGGAGGGCATAGACTATGATTAGACTTTTGCTCCAGTTGCAAGATTGGAGGCAATTAGACTCCTTACAGACTTTGCAACTTATATGGAATTCACTCTCCATCACATAGATTTCAAGAGTGCCTTCCTCAATGGCTATCTAAAGGAATAAGTGGTTGTCAAGCAACCTTCGGGCTTTAAAAGTAAGGAATGTCCTGATCATGTGTACAAGTTTGACAAGGCACTTTGTGGTCTCAAGCAGGCTCCAAGAGCATGTTATGAAAGATTATCAAAATTCTTGCTTGAGCATGGATACAAGAGAGGTAAAATTGACAATACTTTATTCTTGAAAGAAAAAGGTAAAGCTCTCTTGGTAGTTCAGTTATATGTTGATGATATAATCTTTGGAGCAACTACTGATAAGTTAAGTAAAGAATTTGCTAAACTGATGGGGAGTGAATTTGAAATGAGTATGATGGGTGAGCTTAATTTCTTTTTAGGCTTGCAAATTAAACAAAATTCAAATGGAACTATGATCCATTGGCAGAAGTATGTGAAAGAGTTTCTTAAAAGGTTTAAAATGGAAGATTCCAAAGAAATTGACATTCATATAGCAACAGCCACAAAATTGGATGTAGATGAATCTGGTCCATCTGTTGATCAGAAGTTATATCGGGGAATGATTGGCTCTTTGTTATATCTTACTGCTAGTAGACCTGACATTGTTTTTAATGTAGGCCTTTATGCTAGATTTCAGGAAAATCCAAAGGAGTCTCACTTGACTGTTGTCAAGAGGATCTTGAGATACCTAAAAGGCACCATTGACCTCTGCCTATGGTATCCAAAAGGTAGTAATTTTAACTTAGTGTGATATGTTGATGCTGATTATGCAGGTTTTCTTGTGGATAGAAAGAGCACCTCAGGTATGGAACACTTTCTTGGCTCATGTCTTGTGTCTTGGGCCACCAAAAAGCAAAGTTCGGTGGCCTTATCTACTGCTGAAGCTAAGTATGTTGTTGTTGCCTCATGTTGTGCTCAATTGTTGTGGATCAAACAGTAATTAATGGACTTTGGAATTGATGTAGGTTGTATCTCCATCTTTTTTGGTAACACTAGTACAATTAGTATGACCAAGAGCCCGGTTCATCATAAAAGAACTAAGCACATAGATGTTAGGCATCATTTTTTGAGGGACAACTATGAAAAGGGTTGGATTACTGTGGAATTTTGTGCTACTGACAAGAAAATAGCTGACATCTTCATAAAAGTTCTAAGTAGAGATCACTTTGAAAGGAACATGTTAGAATTGGGGATGATTAAGAGTACCCAAAAGGAACCAGTTCTAACTCAAAAATTGGTTAGAAAAATTGTGAATTTTTGTACATAATTAGATTAGATTTTGCTTAGTCTCATACTTTAATCAGTATACACTTGTGCCATGTGCTAAAATGTCTCATTAATCTCTAACGATATTATCTTTATTTTCTTGGAAAATTCATACTTACACAAGAGATTTCTCAGTGAAGAACCTGGTTCATCAAGATTATATGGTACGTATTCTCCACTTAGCATATTTTGAAATAATTATATTTGGATTATGATCAAATGGAGAGTCCCGTTTAATCCTAACCTCCTTGAGCTTATCTGTTATGAAATGAATCAGTTTTATTCAAAAGAGTACCAAAAACACAATAAGTGCCTAAATTCTAGGGAGAGTCATAAACGTCTCTTCAAACTGACTCCCTGTTTGATTAGACCTCTGAACTTCTGAAAAACGTAGTTGTTACCCAATTAAACTTTACCTCTATAAATTGATTAGGCTTTAGTTGTTTCTTAACTTCTTAATTTCCAAGCCGTCAAAAATTCTCTCTATCTTCTCTCATCTTCCAAACACATACAAACTCATCTTCTATCACACCCAAACACGGAAATGGAAAACCTCTATGAAAATCCCTCATCACCGCCCAAGGAAACTATACCCACATCATCCATCACACCATCAACCATACCCACCTCTAAGAAAGGAAGGTTCAAGATAATAGCTCGCAAGGTTGTCGTTGGAGGAGAACAAATCAAGAAAATTATTGAAAACTTGAAGGCAAGTCGGGAAGAAGAACCCTAAAAATCTGATGAATCATTCAAGTCTGCTACTGAGGGGGAAAACTTGTTTCTTCTAAAACATAGCAAGTAGCTTCTAGTCCGAAAATTACTTCTGAAATCATCTCTGAGGTTGCTGCAAATCTGGAAAATAGGTTTGTTCTGGTAGGAATGGTGGCTGGGGTAGAGACCACTGAGTCTGGAAAAATTGGTGGTAAAAATAAAAAGAGAAAAGAAAAGGAGAGTGAGGGTGCTCAAGGCGATGTGAGGGGAATGGGAAAAGAAGTGGCTGAATCTTCACCCACTCCTGTTGGTGTGACTGAAGAAACTGGAGCTATGGTAGTATGGAGTGAGGAATCTGCTGGAAGAGAAGAAGAAAGTGTGAAAGAAAAAAGAGAAAGTGGGTCTGGAGAAGCAGCTGAGGGGCTTGTTAGGTTGAGGAAGAGGTTCCAAGAACTTGTTCCATCTGTGAAGGAACCCCTCGTGGACCTACTAAGCAAAGTGTCTGACAATTACAATCCTAAAAAGAAAAGGAGTTCAGCAGTTAAAGTCCCTGGTACTGCTAGGGCAAACAAGAAAAGAAAGGTTGCCTCATCTATCCCTGTAGAGACTCCTCCTACAAGAGGAAAAGCTACAAGGAGTCAAAAGAAGAAGAGTGAGGCTGAACTGGAAAAGGCCTTAGAAGAAAGTAAGAGAAAAGTTGCTGCTAGGGGAAAGAAGAAGGTGGGCGAACCTGTTGAGGCAGTTAAAATTGAGTAGATGGACCTAGTTCTTCATGATGAAGATGAGGCAGAATAAATAGAGGTTGTGACAGATGGTAGGCTATAATATTATGTTTTAGGCGCTTATTGCACTCTAATTTACTGCACTTTAATTGAGTTGGAGCTTTAATTGCTAGTGTTTTGCACTAATTGTGTGTTTTATGCCTTGTAGGAGTGATTACAATCTATATAGATGTTTTGGAATAAATTTGTGCTATTTTGGAGCTTTGAAGTCTGAGAAAAAGCCCAAGGATTAAGTTGGAATCGTGTTCGGGGATCAACGGATGATAGTGCACTTTAAGAACGAAACGAAGAATCGAGCACGCATATTGCGCATTGTCTAGTAAAATGCACATAACCTTTGCTCAGAAATCCATTTGGGCTACACAATATATCGTTGGAAATCTATTTAAAATGGATACTACTTTCATGTTTTACACTTTCCCAAATTCCCAATTGATACTACCCAGGTGCGCGACCAAGTGCACTACCAAGTCCCCAGGTGCGCGACCGCACATGTCCTATCCAGGAAGAGTCCTATTTCGCTAAGAAAATAGTAGTTTCGTACGTTTTTGTTTTGGGGGTGGATGAAATATCCCAAAACACCATTTTAGCAAGACTTTTGGACAGATTTTGACCTAGAGAGGCCAAGGAGGATAAGGAGGAGTTTGAATAACACAAGCACAAGGATTTCATCATTCCTTCCTCACTCAAGATCCGGGTTTGGATTGTATTTATGTTTTCCTCTACTTTTATTTCATTTGTGAAGAACTTCTCCGTGTCTATGGAGTAGAACCTTTTAGATTTTGATGGATTTGGTGTATTGATGGTTGTTTGTGGATTATAACTCTATTTTTATGTATTTGAATCGTTTTGGGAAGATTTAATTGTTGCATCTATGTTCACTTATTATTGTAATCGAAAGAGGCATAACTTGTGATATATTTGCACTATATTGTTGGTTGAGTTCATAGATTCTTCTAAGTAATCGAAATAGGCTAGTTGAATCCTTGATTAAACTTAGTTAGGAGGATAATCGAAAGAGGTTCTCCTAAAGACCAATCCATTACGAATTCTTGCATATCTTCACCGAGCTTAAATTGGTTCATATTGTGAGGTTGAGACTTAATCGGGAGAGGAGTTTCTATAAAACATTTGTACTGATAATTAAGTGAATTAGAGAGACTCACTTGAACAATAGAAGTGAATTATCTAGAGTTAGATCTCGAACAATTATCTTGCACCTATCCTATCAACCCATATTTTCTCCCATTGATAACTCTCTTGCTTACCTTTGTTATGATTGTCATTAGTCAATAGCTGTAGAATTTAGATTATTAATTATATAAACCTCAAATGTTGATCCTCCTTAATAGAAGTCTAGCTACAAACTACGATAATACTGTTTGAATCCAATCCCTGTGGATACGATATTATACTATACTATCTTTGACTAGCGAGCACAATTTAAGTGTGTGTTTTGCGCTCGTCAGTGACTCCAAAGGCAAAGAAGATCAAGACTTCCATAAAGAAGTTCGTTTCAAAGACAAAATCTGCTGGGCCATCTACCTTAGCCAAAAGAACTAGGTCTGCCTTAAAATCCAGAAAAGTAAAAATAGTGGAAGAAGAAGAAGAAGAAGAATAATAAGAAGAGAAGGACAATATGGTTAAGTTTGGGAAAAGAACCATCTTGAAAGGTAGACTCCTTGGGAACTTGGATGAGGAAGGCATGGTGATGCCGCTGGAAAAATTACAATTGCAAGGTTGGAAGGACATGGTCCTTCAGATGGATGGAAAGCTTGCTATAACTAAAATTGTGGAGTTCATGGAAAATTATGAGATCACAAATGGTAGAGCCACCAGTGTAGTGAAGGGGGTGACAATGAGTTTTGATGATAAGGAACTGGGAGAGATCTTAGGCATACCTGCTGCAGGGTACAATGATTACAAGAAACTCAAATGGCCAAATCTAGAAAATCTCCCTACTGCCCTTGCCATTACAAGGAAGTTTGGTAATAATGAAGAAGAGCTGGAGCCCAAGGATATATATAAAAGTGAGATGAAGCTACCCCACAAAGTGTTGTTCGAATTTGTTAACAAAGTTGTGCTGCCTGGGCAGGAAAGGAGGCACATTGCCACATTCGTGGACCTGGTTCTTATGGAATGTCTGGACAGTGGGAGGCAAATCAATTGGCCTGGATTTATCATCCAGCTTCTCGATAGGGTTCTGACTGGCACCAAAACTCATGCCATACCCTATGGTTACATTCTCACGGTTGTACTTGCACGATTCAAGGTACCCATCAAGAAATGGAAAGTTGGTATAAGCAAGGATCACTTTGGGGAAAATACTTTGACTGTTTGTGACTATGAAGTCCACAGTACTCCCAAAGAACCTAGTTCATCAAAAAAGGTACCTGTGAACAGCAAAGTACAAGCCTTGGTGCAAGAAAGTGGGGCTAAGGATGCTGAAATTGAAAGGCTAAATAGGAGGTTGGCAGAAGTAGAAACTGAGAGAGATGTTCTCGGAGCTGAGCTTGCAAAGGAAAAAGAGAAGAATAATGGTATTCTTTATGATATGCTGAAACTGCTTCAAGCCAAGAACCTGGTCCTTTCCAGCCTTAAAACCTTCCTAGCCTAGTTAGACAAACCAGTGACCCGGATGTGATTGCTTTTTGATCTTTTTGCTCATGATCCAGTGTTTTTATTTCTCTTATGCTGTGTGGATGACTAGTATCAATGATAATCAAATGTTTTTGTGTTCTAACTATTTGTTGATGCTTCTTAGTTGACTAATATCATTAGATTGATAAATGATGCTTGACTTTATGATTGCATTTGAAGTAGCCCTAGTGGTGAGTAATTTCTATTAAAATTTGGTTATCTAACATAATTATGCAGCATTTCGATGATGCCAAAAGGGGAAATATAAGTTGTGCTTTTTACTTTGGACTATGATTTTTATAACCTAATAAACCTGGTCCTTGGTGATTTGTGACTTTAAAATGGAAAGTGTTCTAACATTGTGTTGATGTTGAGCTAAGTTGACACAGGGCCTATGCTTATGAAAAGTACAAAGTTTGTCATCATCAAAAGGGGGGAATTTGTTGGCCCAAGTGAAGTTTTGTTTTGATGATTGACAAAAGAATTCAAGCATGAACCAGGTCCATACACAGTGTACACAGACACGGGCAGATTCGAGAATAAGGGATGCACGGGAAAGAGATAAGCTCAAGTTGTTATATCTGATATCTCCTGATCGAAAAGGTTGCATAAGTGATAAGGAAAAGAACTCCTTACTCGATAGAACTCTATCCTAGATATGGGAAGAGTTAGAAGTTGAAGATAACTAGAACTTTTCCACCATGGAAGAGTATAGCATTAGAACTCTAGTTATTTCTTATTCTATTAACTCTATATATTGCAGGATGTTCTCATTCTACAGGTACACACAAATGCTGAAGTTAAACATGAGTTGAGAGCAAAATAGCAAGGCATTTTGCAAATAATTCTTGTGCGATTCAAGTGTGAGAACCTGAAGCTACATGAACCAGATAGAAGAACCAGTTCCAAGTGTCCGTTTTTTATTCTAGTTCAATTATAGTTGGGCTTTTCAAATTGTACCTTTCAGCTTTATCTAGAGGTAATTGTATTAGGTACTCTGAGTATTCAAGTTAGAGTTAACTTGAAGTTGTCGCAACAGTTAGAGGTTGGTTGCCACAACGAAATTAGAGTTAATCCTTAGGTTTACAAAGAGTTTTGTAAATGCTATTTTGGCTCAGTGATTTAGTAAAGTGTTGGAAACAATTCTACTGAATAGTAGGTCGTAGCTTTTTACCTTTTGAGCCGGGTATTTTCCACATAAAAATACTTGTGTTCTTTACTTTCTGCATATACTATTTCTGCAACAGTAGTATAAGGAACACATAGAAGAACCAGGTCCTTCTATAAT
>AWOL01S0071190.1:8054-31344 GCA_000715115.1 Nicotiana otophora | reverse complement strand
CCACTTGTGTGGCATTGAAGTATAAAACATCAGAAATGGCCTTGTGGTGTAAATGGATTCCGGGAAGAGTCATGGTGGTTTAGATCACGACTTGAGGTTTGTATTTTCTGCGGTTTGGGAAATCAGTTGCGTGTTGCATTGGTTCTTGTGTAATGAGCTAAGTGAAATATTTCTAGCCAATGAAGTCTTTATTCTACTGGTAGTTCGGGGTTTATGATGAATTCATGTATTCTTGCATAACGGCATGATAGGTGCAGTAAACGGCATGGGAATTTGAAAGTTGAGGAACAACGTTGTGGTTCGGTGTCGACAAGAATGTCACGAGCTCGGATGAGCAGGGGAGAATTCAAATGTTCAGAGTAAGATGGCATTTTCTTTAGTGTCACCTGAGAACAGCATTCTATGTAAGAGGCTTGTGTATTGATTTGCGGATTCTTGATTTGCTTTACAGAGTTAGTACGGTTGGTGGTACGGATATGCGTACTTTGCTACCTGAGCGGAAGGTCATGGGAGCGTACCCCACTGGGAGATTTGTATAAGTGTGGCATGCTAGTCACTTGATTGTTAAATATTAAAACCAAGAATGGAGTTTATGGTAAATTCGCAAATGCGAGAGTTTATGCTTGAAAGGCATTCTATTCCTTGGGATGTGGACCGTGTGAGTTTGTTCCGGATTTGACGGTTGTTCTTATGTGTCATGAATAGGGCCATTGTGGATATTTGGAAGTTTATTGTCCTAGTATGGTATGATCAGAATTGGTGTGAGGTCCATTGGTGGGTCAAATGTGAGTGTGTGCTCAATGTCAGGTCGGATGTGTTCGTTCGTCATGGTATTGCTTACGGAGGAGGCGTCGGGCATAGGATGTTATTCCTGTCGTTAGCTATTTCATGTAAATCTCTATTGTGCCATGTGGATTGTGAGATGGCTTGATTATTCACACATATGTTGGGGTCCCGTGTAGCCGGTGGTGTTATATGAGCAGGATGGCTCTCGAGATGAAGATCGTATATCGCACCTTAATTGTGCTTGGGTTTCGTAGCATATGGCGCTATCCGTCTCCCCAGGATTTGTATTGTGCACTTGGCTTGATCATGGTTGATATTCGGGCATTTCGTAAGTATAAGCATTACGGATTGATGTGTGTGTTTTCTTTTTGATAGTTATGTGCAAATCGGGTGGCACACCGCTATGGGTATATTGTTTGGATCGGGTGGCACGCCGCCACGGGCATGTTGTATGGATTGGGTTGCACGCCGCAACAGTGTCATATTGGATCGGGTTGCACGCCGCAACAGTAAGGTGTTGAGCATAGTTCCTTACACTTATCTTGTGTGCCTTATTTTTCATCCCTGAGGTAGGTTCATATAGCATCTATTCGACTGTTTTATTTATTACATAGGCTGGGTGATTCGCTGTCAGAGTTCGTTCTTCCTTAGGATGTTATATTCAAGTGGTAGCTTGTTGGCGCTTTGAGGGTGTTGCATAAGTTCTTGGTCAGTGTTTGAGGTGACTCATTACTTGAGCAGTTTGTACTGGGTGAGATGAGATTATTGGACCTGAAATTTGTACAATCAGATTTATATAAGGTATATTTAAGAGCAAATATTGTTATTCAGTTCAGAATGAGGTAATGATCCTTGTCAGGAGGAGAGACTCTATGATTTGTTGATTCGGTAGGTGGTTATTAGTTTCTACATATCTTTGTCGTCATTGCAGTATTTCGAAAGTTGGAACAGGACGTATATGCGTCATGAGGTGTATTACGGGCATTAGATTCGTGAAATTTCAGTTAATGTGGTCGGAAGATGTTATTATGGCCAACCGACTTATGTGGTGCATGGTGTGATTTTAGCGTGGGGGCATGATCATGTTTTGGTACAGTGTGTAGTGATTGATATGGTGTTCGTATGTTAGAATCAGGTCTTGTAAAGAAATTCAGAAGTTGGAATTTGGTTCTAAAGCTTGTTAGCTAAGGTTATAAGGAGGATCTTTAGTCTGGCTCGAGCTAATGTGCTCCACTGGGTTGTGGTGGCATGGGCAGGTGCCTGAGATGTTAAACAGTGATTTTGGACCACTCTGCATCAGTTCTTAGCACGTTTGAGGACGAACGTATGTTTAAGTGAGGGAGAATATAATGACCAGACCAGTCGTTTTGAGCTCTAGCGTGTCGTTCGGCAGTTTGAGGCCTTGAGTAGCTTCACTTCATGTATTATGACTTGTACGTGTGGTAAGAATTGAGCTTTGGGAAGTTTCGAGTTGATTTGGAAAGAAAATACTAATTTCGGAAGCTTTTAAGTTGGAAGAATTCGCTAAGGTTTGACTTTTGAGTAAACAAACTCGGAATTGGGATTTGAAGGTTCCAATAGGTTCGTATGATGATTTCGGACTTGACATATGTCCGGGTTGAGTATCGGATCACCCGGGAGCATTTCGGTGCTTATTATGGAAGGTTAGCATTTTGAAGGTTTAAGTATTTTTTAAGCTTGATCTGAAGTGGACTTTGGTGTTATCGATGTCCATTTGAGGTTCCGAGCCTTGGAATAGGTTCGTATTGTGATTTATAACTTGTACGCAAAGTTTGGCGTCATCCCGGAATACTTTGGTATGGTTCGGACGCGTTCGTCGAAGTTTGGAAGTTTGAAAGTTAAAGAAGGATTTTAATCGTCGATTCGTAGTTTCAATATTTTTTGGCGTGATTTCAGGCCTCGACTAAGTTCGTAATGTGTTTTGGGACGCGTTGGTATAGTTGGTCAAGGTCCCAGGAACCTCGGGTGAATTCCGGATGGTTAACAGATCGGATTTTGGACTTAAGGAAAATTTGGAGGATTCTGGTTGCTGGTGCAACCGCTTCTGCGGCTAGAAGGGATCTGGCTAGAGGCTGCAGGTGCGAAGGAATTCCCGCACCTGCGTGACCGCAGAAGCGGCCCGGGGGTCGCAGAAGCGGTAGGGAGTGAGGCAGGTTGGAGGCGCAGGTGCGAGGTTTGTGCCGCACCTGCGAGACCCGTAGAAGCGGATCCCTGGTCGCAGGTGCGACTCCTCAAAAGCGGAGTCTGGTCCACAAATGCGAAGGCAGGAGGGTTGAAGGGGGACCGCAGAAGCGGTATTTTTGGCCGCACCTGCGGAACCGTAGAAGCGGACAAGTTGCCAGGTGCGATGAACGCTGGGCAGAAAGCTTGGTTTTTATACGGGATTTGGCCCACTTTCTTTCATTTTCACTTGAATGGGGCGATTTTGGGAGAGCTTCGAGAGACGATTTTCATCATCTATTTCAAGGTAATCTATTCCCACCTATTGTGAGTTAAATACTTGGATTATGTATGGATTTATACATGGGAATTAGTAGAAATTTGGAATTTTGGTAGAAAACCTAAAAATTGGTATTTTTAGATTTTATCCACGAAATTGGACATGGAATTTGGAATAACTTATATATTTTAGTTCGTGGTGTTATGACTAAAGTTTATCTTCGAATATTTTCGGACTCCGGGCACGTAGGCCCGAGGGTTGTCTTTGTTGGCTTTTGAAGAGAAGCTGGGAATCATTATAAATTGTTAAATTATACGTATTGGGATATATTTTGATTGGTTTGCACGTTGTTTGATTAGTTTTGAAGAGACGGGCATCGGGTTAAGGAGTTTAAGTGGCGTTGGAGTCGGTTATGGAACTTCGGAGCAAGGTAAGTTTCATGTCTAACCTTGTGAGGGGGAAACTACCCCTAGGTAATATTTATTGTTATGTGCAACTAGTTTTGGGTGCTATGTACGCACGCGGTGATGAGAGTCCGTACGTAGCTAAAGTATGTTTATGTCCGGGTAGACTTAGGATTTTATCATGTAATATTGAATTATTTGAACTCGCTCTGCTGGCTTAATTAATTAGAGTTATAACTGAATTTGATTTAGAAATAAATATATGTATAATGGGTTGAGCCTTAACACTTTGAGTTGTGGGCAAGTTATTTGAGAAACAGTAAAGATTATATTCGATATGTGCTCATGTACTGTATTGTAAACATGCGTCTCGTAATTTAGTAACTTCCTTCGTTTCTTGTGGAGCGGGCCGAATGCCTCTGCAGTATAATAGATGCATATATGGTTTGTGTCGCTCGATCCTCGGCAGTGTACACATTATTTTGGATCGTCGAACGACCTCGGAAGAATCGTGCGTTATATCGCTAGTAGTCCGAATATTCACGAGATAAACCTTCCACTGAAGCCCGACATTTTATGGTATTCTTTATTTATTTGATACTGACACTCGGCATTTTCTGAGCTATTAAGGTAGAATAAAAGATCGAGAAATTTATACTTTAAAAGAAACAAATTAAAAAATTATGAAATTTACATATTTACTCCACTATTGATGTGCACTTCATATCTGTTATGAGTTATCATATTGTTTTATTAGATCTCTAGTAAGTGTCGATGTTAACCCCCCGTCACTACTTCTCTAGGGTTAGGCTAGATACTTACTGGGTTCACATTGGTTTACGTACTCATACTGCACTTTTGCATTAAATGTGCAGGATCTGACAAATTCATTTGGTGACCATCTTGGCCCGTAGGCACATCTGTTGAGGAGACTTTATGTGAGATGCACCTCAGGCTACACATCGCAGTCCACCGAGTCTCCATCGTACTATTTATTTATCCTGTCTTATTTACCTTCTGGACAGATATTGTATTATTAATGTATTCCTTAGAAAATACTCATGTACTTATAACACCGGGTTTTGGGGGTTCCTACGGGTTGTTCATAATTGTAGTTGTGTAATATTACCATTCACTCCGCAAATTCCATTTCATACTATTTTATTAATGAAGATTATGATCCCAAAATACTAAAATGAGTAATTAAGTTGACCAATCACCGTTGGCTTGCCTGACGGCGGTGTTAGGCGCCATCACGACCTTCAGTGGATTTTGGGTCGTGACAGCTAAGAAGTCAACTTTCGGTCAAACCTTGTAATTCTTCAACTTTCAAAAATACTAGTTTTCTGCAAAATGAGTCAAAACAAGTTAGGGACTTTCGAATTCAATTCAGGGCATACGCTCAAGTCCCAAATCACGATACAGACTCACCGAGACCGTTAAAATACTGATTCGGGTCCGTTTACGAAAAATGTTGACCGTAGTCAACTCAAGTCATTTTAAAGACAAAAATTCACATTTTCTTAAACTTTTCACATAAATATTTTTCGGAAAAAGACTCGGGCTACGCTCGCAAATCGAGGAACGTTAAACGAAACTAATCGAGATTTCAAAACACGGGAATAGAGATTAAATCTCAAAATGATCTATCAGGTCATCACATTAATTAATCTCAGATTTTTTATTAGGATAACTCCCTAAACTTTATAACCAAACGACCCCTTATTATCTAGAGAACTTCTCCTTAATTCAATTGATTGACACCTTTGCATCAAGTATTGCTAATTTCATCGATTAGCACAATATCGTCCACTATAATTTATTACAACAATATTATTTTCTTTTTTTGCGAATAAATTTTATACAAACTTTTTTTCTATTATTTATGCCCTTTCTTGTCCATTCTACTATTTGTAATTTTTAGTTTTCATTAAAGTTAATTTATATAGTTTTCTTTTTAAAAGAAAATTCATATTTAAAATAATATACTTCCTCCATTCCAGTTTATGTGAACCTATTTGTTTTTGGTCCATTCCAAAAAGAATGACCTCTTTCTAAATTTGGAAACAATTTAGCTTAAACTTACAATTTTACCTTTAATAAGAAGCTTTTATAACCACACAAATATTCTGGGGCCCGTTTTGACTTGTTTAGGACCACAAATTTCAAAAGTCTTCATTTTTTTTCTTAAACTTCGTGCCCAGTCAAATAGATTCATATAAATTGAAACGAAGTGAGTAACAAGTACTATGGATCAGATTCTCTAATAATTAAAAATATTAACTAATATTATAGTTAAAGAACAATCTGTTCATACTTCACTCCTTATACAAATAGAGTAGTATTTAGAAATCTCAGCAAAAGAAAAAATACTATGTAATTTATTTGATGTGAACAGAATTTTATAGTGCTAGTGCTAATCGGAGGAAGCAGCTATCGAGCTAGCGCACAGGAGGTGACACCAATGTGAGCCTCTTCAGTCAGTGAAAATTCTCGACTCTCTAGTGTTATCCCCCCTTTTTTCAATCCACTATCGAGATTAAACTGACCTGAACACTGCCAAAAAAAGATGAAGAAGAAGATAGATGTAGTATATATTTATTTCTTATAGTAAGATTATTCTTTTCATTTTCTCATTTCATTAATTTGTAAGAAAACATTCCCCTTCTTTTTTATTACATTTCAGACTTGGGATTTTCGTCAGTCGATACGATACAGTATTTAGATATTTCGGTTCAGTATTTTCGATATTCGATTTCTTAAAATGTTATACCAATATCGTACCTAATTTAAATTAGTGTAGTTCAATTTTCTCGTTTCGATTTCGACTTATTCGGTTAGGTAACTTTGGTTTGTTCAGTTTGAATAGTAACTAGTACATGGAGCTATAGACTGTATATTCTTAATTAAAGTACTCAAAAATACAAAAATAAAAATATTTGTTGACAAAATCTTTATCCAAAACCAACAAGTATCAACCTATAAAGAGAAAACGGTACATAAAAAAATAAATCTCATCACCTAAAATATCTTGTTACTTATTTAGAGTTAATTATTGTTATATATATATATATATATATATTATGGTACATCATAGCTATTTTGATTTTTATAAACAAAATATCGAATACCACATGTAATACCAAATCTTTTTAGTAAAACTTAAAGCAAATACCGTACCAAATATCAAAATATTACATAGCAAATACAAATAAATAGAGAGAGGCTCTGACTTCTCTCTTCAATTATTATATCCCCACCCCCACCCTTTGTACGGGACCACTCCCCTCATCACTACGAAAATCGCTCGATCCACCGGATCCCACAGTAGCACCAATGGATATTGAAACTTCTTCAATGAAGAACTCCTTCAAAGAAGTCCTAGCGGACAATCACTTGACAAAGTCAAGCGTCTACCACCCAAATTGCCACCAAGTGGAGGCAGCTCTGAAAGCTCCATTGGAAGAAGTAAATGCTAAGGAAATCCTCCTTACCAATGACCAAAAAATGAAAATCTATCACCCTTGGAGGTTTTCAGTGATCATTAAAGTATTTGGGAAGAAAATCCCCCATCACCTACTCAAACTAAAGCTACAACAACTATGGTGCTCCAGTGAGCATCTAACGATCATAAACTTGGGCTGGGACTACTTCATAGTGAAGTTCCTAGAATAAGTTAATATGAAAAAGGCCTTGCACGGAGGCCCATGGTTCGTTATGGGCCATTTCCTCTCGGTCCAAAATTGAAAACTCAATTTTGTTCCAGAAAAGTCCAAGATCCAATCAACCGCCATATGGATCCGACTGCCCCAATTACCCACCAAGCTCTATGACAAAGAGATTCTAGAACGAGTGGGGAGGAAAGTGGAAAAACTGCTGAAGATCGATACCTGAATATTTGCCACCCTCAGAGGCAGATATGAAAGGATCTACATCCAAGTCTCTATAGACATACCATTCGGAACCTCTATGGTAATAGGAGATCACATGTTGCAAATTGAATACGAGGGGGAGGGAATCCTGTGTATGGGGTGTGGGAGGATAGGCCACACAACGGGGAAATACACGGCTAGACGAGTTTTGGAATCAACAGAGAAGTCGAAATCATCTACGCAGGAACCACCACCAAAAGGAGGCAGCGATCGGATAATAGTGGTGTTCCCAAGACGAAACAGAAGGAAAGCAAGAGCACCTTAACCCCCAAAAGAAGAACACAGTAGCTCCGGCAAGTGGAAAGGGAAACAGCCAAGTATCACCGGTGACAGGTAAGTTCGTTGTTCAAGGGGATTTGGGGGAAGGGGAGGCCAGGGCTAAAACCCTAACGGGCCAAAGAGCCCAGGCCCAACAAAAAGCAAGTGGGCCCAGGACTTTGAGTTCAGATGAGCCATCGAACTTGGGCCTTAAATGGGATGGTCAACAAAGCTTTGACCGAGTTTTAAACCCATTAGAGGATAAGGGAATTAGCCTACATCC
The DNA here is from genome assembly GCA_000715115.1 of Nicotiana otophora. NCBI lineage: Eukaryota > Viridiplantae > Streptophyta > Magnoliopsida > Solanales > Solanaceae > Nicotiana > Nicotiana otophora. Next base: position 23,220 of record AWOL01S0071190.1, on the reverse strand, counting down.
TGGGTACGTGACCAAACCCAATCCTGAGACTGGCCACATGAAGCCCACACGCCTCTTTGAAAGAGCATGTGATCCAAGGGAAAGTGGAAACAACTAATAGGGATAAGTTTAATATACCCATCTCTAACCCAAAAATGATACCAACTACCTTCTCTAAGGGTCAAATCATGGGGACCACGATTGAGGTCAAATCCATATGCGATAGCCTTAGATTTAGTGAAGGGGAAAGAGCTTCTCTCTCTGAGAGATCTACCTCCCACTCAAAGCTATACTTCTCCACCACCACCACCACCCCCTCCTACCACATTGACCCTTCTAGTGAATTGACAATCTCCATCACCTCCGAAAGATTTGTAATGATGAGAAAATTTTGTGCACAAAACCCAACTAAGGCAAATGAAGCCTTAAAACCAACTAAAGTGATGCCTTCCACAATCCAATACCCTTCTACTCCCATATGCTCTGATGAAAAATAACAAGAACAACATGCAACATTCCCCTCAAACCCAAAACTTACAAGGGGAACCATTGCCTCAGATGGTGACAACAGCCTCATTACGACCAGATCACCCCCCTCCCACTTCTTGGATGGAAATGGCACTGCAGGGGGTAGCTTTCCCACTGACCCTTTCAATAGGGTCAATGCCAATCACTATGGTAATATAGAACCCATATTAACTAGCCAAGGTGGTCACTACATGCCTCAATCATGCAATATTGAATTACGGGCATCAATTATGGCTGGCAACCTTGTTGCAAGCCCAAATAGCACTCAGCCAACAAACAAGTCAACAAATCAGTTGAGTGCCCTGATGGATCAAATAAGTCATTCCTTTCCCTTCTTCCCCCTAGTAACACTAGGGTAGGAGATTGTAAGCCCCACATTCTCCTAATTGACACCAATATGGACCATGACCCCACCATCAAGGGAAACCCAGATTGAAGGATCAGAAAAGGTCCACGAGCACCTGCAAGACTCCAACACAGAGTTGGAGGCACTGATTGCAAAACTGAGAGTACCAAAAACAAAGGCAATGCTCCTACAACAAGTGGAGTTAATAGAATTTAGAGGGTTTTGGGGGGAGAAATGCTTATCACACTATGCCCAAGGAGCATGAAACTGTGCATGGTCAAATTGCACGAGCCTGCTATGCTACTCCTCCTGGAAACTAGGATGACAAAGTATAAGCACTTGATTCATGAACTGGGATTCTCTTGGCAAATTCAGAGCCCAGCTATTGGCCTGTCTGGGGTCATAGTCATTATGTGGAAGGATGACCAGCTCAAAATTGATGAAGTCTCTACCACATCCCAAAGCATTAATGTCATGGTCAAGATAATCCCCTCTTCCAACTCATGGTTCTTCACTGTTGTTTATGCTAGTAACACTTATGCACTTAGGAAAGACCTCTGGCAGCAGCTCAGAACTATCCCTGATACCTATCAGGGGAGCTGGCTAGTAGGGGGGACTTCAATGAAGTCCTGAGAGCTAGAGACAAGCATTGGGGGAATTGCATCTTTGCTCCTAGGGTTAATGTCTTCTAGCAATGCATAAATCAATGTAAGTTTATTGACCTTGGTTTCAAAGGTAGTAAATTTATCTGGACTAACATGAGATATAGGAAGAGGAGCCATTTAATCTTGGAAAGACTAGACGGGTGTTTTGCTAATGATGATTGGATCCAGGAATTTCCTTCTAGCTCAATTAGCCATCTTCCTAAAACTTACTTTGATCACTGCCCTATGCTAATCAATCTTTGGTTTATGCCTAGTGGTCTCTCTAAATCCTTTATATTTGAGCCCATATGGTGCAGCCACCCCTCCCTCACCAATATGGTCCAGCAGGCCTATGAGGGTACTTGTAACCTACTTGAGGGAACTACCAAATTCCAAAATCAGGTTACTACTTGGAACAAGTTAGTTTTTGGTAACATCTTCCATAAAAAGAAGCATGTACTAGCTAGGCTAGGAGGCATACAAAAGTCTAATGCATACCCTTTCAGCCCTTACCTCCAACAACTAGAGTGTCAATTCCTAGAAGACTATTCAGTCATTCTGAGAAGTGAAAAAGAATTTTGGAAAACAAAATCTAGGATAAACTGGCTAATGGAGGGAGATGTTAACACTAAGTTTTTCCACACCTCTACTCTCAATAAGAGAAGAGGGAATAGGATTCTGACTCTCCAAAATAAGGCAGGGGATTGGATAGATGAGCACAAGGGAATTAAAAAAGCCATATTCCAGTTCTACTCATCCCTATTCACCATTGACCACCAATCTTCTACCAATAGTAGAGATACCACCCCATATGTCTCACATACTCTTTCACTTAGGGAACATAACATTCTTAGAGTTCCCCTGAGGAATAGTGAGATAAAGAATGCTTTATTCTTATTCAAACCTTTTAAGGCCCTTGGACCTGATGGCCTACACCCAATGTTCTACCAAAAATACTAGAATGTCCTTGAGGGTAAGGTAACGGATTTTATAAGTAGGTCTTCCACACCCTTGAAATGAACCCTCTGGTTAACGCTACTTATTTGTGCCTAATCCCTAAATGTGCAAATGTAACAGTGCTGAAGAACTTTAGACCTCTTGGCCTATGCAATACAATATATAAATTGATCACCAAAGTCATTACTAACAGAATTAAGCATATTTTGCCTTCTATTATAGGCCCTAGCCAAGCTAGCTTCCTTTCTAATAGGAGGGCCTTTGATAATGTCATTATTGTGCAAGAATACATTAGTCACTTTAAGAAAATGAAAGGCAGAAATGTCAACATGATCCTAAAGATTGATTTGGAAAAGGACTTTGATAGGTTAGAATGGTCCTTCATCAGAGACACCCTGCTTTAGTTTGGATTTCCTAGCAACATCACCAAGCTGATTATGTCATGCATTTTCACCAGTTCTATCTATGTGCTTGTCAATGGGAGTAGGATTGGGTACCTTAAGCCTAGTAGGGGCATCAGACAGGGAAACCCGATGTGTCCCTACATCTTCATCATGTGTATGGAGAGACTATCTAGAAGTGTTGATGCTAAAGTGCATATTGAGAGTTGGTTCCCTATCAAAATTAGTCAAACAAGGCAAAAAATCTCCCACCTTTTCTTTGCAAATGACCTCACTCTCTTTGCTATAGTAAACACCAAAAAATGCAATAGCATAATAGAAACCCTCCATAAGTTTAGTTGTAAGTCTGGCCAAAAGATAAATAACATTAAGTCCAAAGTTATCTTTTCCACAAATTGCCACCATGAGGAAGTACATAAACTAGCCAGAATATTGATCATCAAACCCGGCCTTTCATTTGGTGGTTACCTGGGATTTCTCATCTTCCATAAAAGACCCACCAATAGAGACTACCAATTTATCATTGATAGTATGCAGACTAAGCTTGCAGGCTGAAAAACCCAATTCTTGAATATGACTGGGAGAACAACTCTAGCTAAGTCCTCACTTGGGTGCATCCCTAGCCATGCCATGCAATACATTAAGCTCTCAGCCTAGGTATGTAACCAAATTGACAAAATATAGAGGAATTTCATTTGGGGTACCACTACAGTAAAAAGGAAAATGCACCTAGTTGGGTGGAAAATCATGCCCAAGCCAAAGGATGAGGGTGGCTTGGGAGTGCAGACTACTAAAAGCAGAAACACTGCCACTCACACTGGTCTGGTTTAGAATATGTACAACAATCTCAATGCCCTGTGGACCAGAGTTCTATTCCACAAGCACTGTACTAGCAGAAACCCTTCTAAGCACATAGCCTCTAGGACTGTCAAGAATGGTTGGTCTGTTTGTAGTAAGGCTACTAGGTGAGTAGTTCACAAGGGGGATAGAATTAACCTTTATCAGTGGCCCACTAAACGGAGGAGAGAAGAATTTGAATGTATACTCATGCTACACTGAGGGACATTGGGACTTTAGTAATATCTCTTTTAACCTCCCTGAGGATGTAGTTACTACTATAAACTCCACCCTTATTAATCCTAACTCTGGGAATTTGGATATGATGGTTTGGAACCAAAATATAAGTGGCCTCTTTTCAACCAAAGCTGCCTATACCCTCATAAGAAGTCTGAACCACCATCAGGATCATAACTCTGGGAAAGACTTCAACTGGGTTTGGGCCCAAAAATTGCCAAATAAGATAAAATATTTTCTTTGGTTAGTAACCCATGGTAGACTCCCTACAACCCAATACCTCCACTCTAGGGGTATGAATCTTAACCCTGTGTGCTTCTTCTGTAATAAGGAGGAAGAAATAATTGAGCACCTGCTCATCAAATGTGACAATGCTATCCAATGCTGGAACAAGTTAGCTGAGCAAAGCCATTCCAACCTCAGTAACCCAAACCTGGTAATTAGCCAAATACACTGGGTGCACACTCTTAACAAAGTAAAGCACCAACCCTTCAATGACATGCTCAAATAGGGGCATTTAAACCCTCTCTGGCTCTAGTAGATTTGGATAACCAGGAACATTAACAACTTCAATCATATGAAGGATCATGTTCCCTTTAGAGTGGCCATTAACAATGCTGTAAAATTTATGTACATAGCAATAGGAGGAAAAGAGCCCAGGCACAATACTGTTGTCTCAATTAAATGGCAGCCCAATGGGGGGAGTGTTACAAGCTAAAACTGATGGTGCTAACCATCAAAAAGAAAATACAGGAGAAATGGGAGGGGTAATTAGAAACAACAATAGGGATTGGGTAACATAGTTTATGGGAAAAATCAAGCAAATACTCTTCATTATGAGCTAACAGCTTTCTAGTAAGGCCTAAAGATGGCAATATCAAACAATCTAGTACCTTTAGAGGCCACTGTTGACTCGACAGAGGTAATACAATGCATCAACAATGGACATCTGATATATGATCCTTTGATCTGTGAATGCAGGTCTCTCCTAGCAGCTCTAGGCCATCCACCAATAGGGTGGCAGACAAATTGGCAACAAAGGCAGGGAAGAAGTTGGAAGCAAGAATCAACTTTTTGGTAGTTCCTCTAGTGTTTGTCAATAAAGTACTATGGGCAGACACCCTAGTAACTATTTTTGAAAGGAACATTAAAAGTTGCAATATTGTAAATGTAGCTTTGGACTACTCTCTATTTGGTACGATGGACTCAGCTCCTCAACAACCCAATGTAAGATCAACGTTAACTTAGTATTATATATAAATACTTATCCTTCTGACTATAAAAAATAATACCAAAATACCAAAAAATTCGATTTCACTATGCTAACTCTATATTTACCAAATTATGCACCGCTCTATTTCACACAATATTCAAAAACTCTCTTTCCCTAAGGCCCCATTTGTTTGTATTTAATAGAGGTCTGAATCTTAATCATTCAGATCGCAAACGTTAAGTACGTTTATTTTTAAAGTCTGAAGCTTAATTATTTAGATCTTAATCGTTAAGTGTGTTTGTTTTTTCTAGTTCACAATCACTTAATGGGTCTGAATAGGTCTGTATGATTAAGATCTATAACAGAGACTTAATTTCATTAAGATGCTATCATCCATATTCATTATTAATTGTCGCAACGCTTACCGTTATCAACTACCACCATGCCGCCACTACCACTACCACACTACCGTCATCATCAATCATAGCCACCACCATTATCGACTATCACCACCCACCATCTCCACCACTGCCGTCACCATCATTCTCAACCACAATTAACACTCATTCACCTCAACTACCATAACTAACTACCTCATCACCATCAACAACCACAGTCGGGCACTACCCATCATTATAACATATTACCACCCACCACCACCTTCCTCAATCACAACTACCACCACCACCCGCCATTATTAACTATCACCACCCACCACCATCATCCTCAATCATAATCGCCACCATTACCAATCACCACTAGCCAGTGGCGAAGCTATGAATTTCTCCAAGGTTGTTCAAAATTAAAAAAGGGGAAAAAATTTACGACAAAGAGTGTTCAATATGTGTTATATACCTCTAAAACGTAATATTTTACTTATGTACACAGTGTAATTTTTCGACAAAGGGTGGTCACTTATAACCATGTGGCTTCGCCACTACCACTAGCTACTACCCTGAACCACCACCAACCACTGCCTCTAGTCGGCATTCACCCATTAGCAATCACCACCAATAACAACAACAACAACCCAGTATAATCCCACTAGTGGGGTCTGGGAAGGGTAGTGTGTACGCAGACCTTACCCCTACCCTGGGGTAGAGAGACTATTTCCAAATGACCCTCGGCATCCTTCCCTCCAAGAACTCCCCACCTTGCTCTTGGGGTGACTCGAACTCACAACCACTTGATTGGAAGTGGAGGGTGCTTACCATCAGAGCAACCCACCTTGTCTTAGCAATCACCACCAATAACTATCATATTTTTAAAAACTATATATTTTATTGATAGAATACAACTGCAACATCACTTAGTGAAAAAACTATTCTACGACCAGCTGCCTACTTAATTATATATATTAGATTAATTAGTATTTTATTTGAATTTTATATTTATTAATTTTCAAATAAAGATAAATCTTATACATTCATATGTTAAAAATACAACAGTCTTAATCATTTATTATTTAGATCTTGATACACATATTAATATTAAGCTGTGTATTGAGATTCATATGTCTTAAATATTCATATGTATTCGGATTGAGAGTTTAATCTTTAAAATAAAAATGAGGCCCAAGACCTCTACCTCTTGCCTTTAAAGGGTTCCACATTTTCTGCCCGGTTTTGTGTAATTGTGTCGTCGTACTCTCAACATGTCTTTGGAAGAAGAAGAAAATGCAGCCGAACTCAAAATTGGCGACGGTAATTTTTATTGAATTTCCTTTTCTGTTCAGCCGTTTGACTTTCTTTACTTTTTCCCAAACCCTCGAATTTTATTTGTTACTTTGTAATCCTTGGGCCAGTAGATTCCTAAATAACTGAATTTGATGAGAAAATTAGACTGATTTTATCTTTAAATTGTTTAATCTTAGTGCAAGGAAGTGGAAAAAAATGTTATGCTTTTGCTATCAATGGATTTTGATGGAGTTTGCAGAAGTGTTGATTTGGAGAAGCGACATGAAGATAGTTGCCAATCCATGGAACTATTTTGTTAATGCAATCCAAATTTTAGGATAATAAAAAGAATTCCCCTCTCCCCTTTTAGGTTTTACTTGGTCGCAAACAGGGGCGGAGCTAGAGTATCTGTTACAGGGTTCGGACGAACCTGGTAGCTTTTGTGTAGACCCTGTATTCGTATGAGGAAGTCCATAAATATGGGTAAATATTTAATTGCGAACTCGGTAACTAAGACGAGCTATGGGTTCAGTCGCAAGTTCAGAACTCGTAAATTTCAACCCTTGGCTCCGCCTCTAGTCGCAAAAGGGTATGTGTGTGTGTGCACACAAACTCCGAGTGTACGCGCGCGCACACACTCACTGTTCAAAATATATAGATACACACATATTTTTTGTGTGTATGTAGTACTTATATGTGTGAGTTCGAGTCACCCCAAGAGCAAGGTGGGGAGTTCTTGGAGGGAAGGATGCCGAGGGTCATTTGGAAACAGCCTCTCTACCCTAAGGTAGGGGTAAGGTCTGCGTACACACTACCCTCCCCAGACCCCACTAGTGGGATTATACTGGGTTGTTGTTGTTGTTATTGTAGTACTTATATGTGTGTTGTGTGTGTGTGTGCTGTGTGTGTGTGTGCCGTGTGTGTGGTCTTGTTCACTGCAAAAGTTGAAGGGAAGTAAATGATTTATGGGTATTCTTTATTTTGCAAAACTAAAATTGAAAATTACTAGTCACTCCCCAATTGGTTGTCTCTGGTATTTGGATTAGTTGGTGTCTCTTTGAAGTGATAGGTTCTTTCCTTCTTGTCCTGTTGATGCTTACATGCTATAAGTAGGGGGAGCTTAATGTTTTATGTTACTTTGGTTTCAGAGTTTTTGAAGGCCAAGTGTCTAATGAACTCTGAAGTTTCTTTGATTCTTGAACACAAGTATGAGCAGATTCAGCAGATGTCTGATGATCCGAGCAATCAAGTTTCCCAGTAAGAATATGAACTCAAACATTTCATTCCCTTTTCTCGTGGATCTTTGAGCTGCCCACTGAATCATACTTTGTTTTTGGATCCTTTGCTCTATTCTGTAAGTTACATCTTTTTAGTTTTGATAATCTTTTTTAGAATTTGCAGCGGTTAAAGAACTTATGAATGGTAAAACATTGTTGAATTGACGTTTTTCTTATGTCCATATAATTAATAGAGTTGTTCGTTTAATCCAGGCTGGCTGTCCTAATAATCTAAATTTTAGGAAATGGTGGAATAATTTGGGAACTATGGAGAATAGGTGGCCAACCGAAAAAGGGAGGATCTACTGGCGTTTGTTTTTCTCACTTCTTTTGTTTCAAGAGGTCCCTCTTTGACAGCTTTCTGAAGTTTTTTTTATGTAAATATATACATTTGAGGATAAATACATGTAACAAGACAGATATACAAAAAAGGAAGTACCTTTTCTCCTACTTTAGAAAATCTATTTCATGATGTGGTGTGCTATGTTCAGTTTTCTTCTCTTTGAAAATCAACTATATCATGTTTTTGACCGTTAAATATTTTGTTTGAGCATGTAGTGGGTGCTTGGTTTTGAAGTGTACTCACTAAAATTATTTGTCTTTCAGAGTGTTTGAGAAGTCACTGCAGTATGTGAAGCGTTTCAGCCGGTACAAGAATCCTGATGCTGTTAGACAAGTTCGAGAGTATCCTCCAAATCTGGTGCATACAAAGAAATTATCTGCATTCCTTTTTGCATATGCTGCAGACACTACATGTATATGGCACACTTTATGGTCTCAAGTGATATGAGTGTTTTAGTATATGAAAAGTTTGGGAAAATAATTAGTGACTAAGAAGTATATGCATCATAGTCTCTCTCTAATTATACCTGGAGATGTAGATTAACATATTTACAGTGGGTGCATATGAAGAATATATAATGAAAAGTGACGTTCTTGAATTTATCAAAAGTGAGAGAGAGTAAAGAAAGAATTAAGGCAAGGAAGCACATAGAGCTGCATATTGTGGTATAACCTCTTTTAGTAAGTATACTTGGACTGGTCAAGCCAAGGAGACCATTTCTATAGATCCTCAACCCTAAGAAATAAGATGTTTCTATCAAATCCTATCGTGCAGAGCTTTTTATGGTTTGACATTTTGAAATGCCAGGGTATCATTCCTTGGAATATCATTGGGATTTTCAAATACTACCACTGTTATTAAAGCGATGTGAAGCAAGGGGTTATCGCTTCACAGGTGACAAAAAATGGCCGGTTCTGTAGATCTCAACTTTGAGGAGTTGGATTCATAGTGTCATTCTTGTTTATCGAATGCTGAGATTAATCATTTTCATTACAGTTTGATTATTATAGTACAAAATTAATATATTTTTGGTATTTTAAAATTTTGTGCTTCACTTCTCGCTTTTCATTTCCAGTTCCATGGACCCTGTCACTTTTTTGTGCCTTTCGTTTTGAAAAACAATTGACACAACTTTCTTATAAAATGTGGATCTTAACTTGCTTTTAGAATCCTTAGCAGATATCAACTTGCTGAATTCGAGGTTAGCATTTGTCTACATCTTATTTATACGTCTATCTTTTTTTTATTATTTATACCTTTATGGGAAGCTGCAATTATTAAATGTTGTACATTGGCAGCTATGCGTCCTGGGGAATCTTTGTCCAGAAACTGTTGAGGAAGCTATTGCCATGGTCCCATCTATAAAGGTACCTGATTTCCCTTGGTAATCATGGTCAATTGCAGAAAGAAGACACATAGATTTCCTACAGTCAACTGCTTATTCTTGCTGGTCTTGTGTCCCTAAATTGTTGTACATGTTAAACCCTATGTTTTCTTATCTTTGTGCTTTACATTTGATCCATTTACGAGGAGAGTATTGCGTATAAAATTTACTCAAGTTTCTAACTTCACTAAGTCCCTTAAGAAATGCTTTGAAGTTTAGTCAAGTTGTCAGAGTACAATTTTATAAATTGACTGTGATTTTTTTTTTTTTTTTGAGTATTTCTTTTGAGTGTTAAGCTTGACTCTATTTCAAGTTTCAATTCTTATTACATGGTAGTGAAGGGACCTCGCAAAGTTTTAAGTGTGCAACTTAAAAAACGGGACAAGCTCAGGGGGAAATTATTATCCATGAATCTTCATAAAATCCCACCCCCACCACCCAAAAAAGAAAACATTATCCACCATGGGTCTGGTGGAAGTGAATTGTGCCATAGTGCTGGCTTGGGTCAGATGCATTACCGGAGATCATATCATTACATTATTGGTCTCTTTTAAAATATCCTAGAATCTGCAGTACCTACCATGACAAGAGTGGGTTGCTCTAGTGGTGAGCACCCTCCACTTCCAACCAAGAGGTTGTGAGTTTGAGTCACCCCAAGAGCAAGGTGAGGAGTTCTTGGAGGGAGGGAGCCGAGGGTTTATCGGAAACAGCCTCTCTGCCCTAGGGTAGGGGTAAGGTCTGCGTACATACTACCCTCCCCAGACCCTACTAGTGGGATTATACTGGGTGGTTGTTGTTGCTACTGCGCAGTACCTACCATGCAGCTCTAGTTTGACAGTTCATATGTAACTTCCTGGAGTTGTGTTCAGTACAGTTCTTTTTCTTGGCTTGTGTGTTTATAAGCTGGTATAATTTGTTCAATACTTGTATTATCTCAGTAGACTTGGGCTGATGAACTTCCTTCATTGGTTGCAGAATAGAGGTCGCACGCTTGATGAGGAGGCAATCGAGAAAATGCTGAATGATCTCTCCCTGATAAAGAAGTTTGAGTAGTGTCATTTAGATTTATATCTGCATTTGATGTCTGTAAATATTTCCGCGACTTACCAAGTTTCCAGAACAAATATAACTACTGAAGAAGAGGAATATGTGGACCTTGCTTCTTTTTCAACCAAATTTCTACATTGGTAAAACAAATGCTGGAGTATATCTTGCGTTATGAAATTAGCAAGCCATAGATTTGTTAATTCTATATTTTCGTCTGCTTGTTTGAAATTCAACCGAAGAAAGAACGAACATTTACTAAAGTAAATAAATTTCCACCAATTATATGTACCCAGTTGCAATGTTATCAGATGACCAACACTCATTTGAGGAAATATGCTAAACATGTTCAGTAACAATACGAAGGAATTGAACTCACAAAAGCATGACCAAAAAGAAAAACTCGCCAACAACTGAAAAGCATCTAAAATGTAATCAAGTAAGCACGAAGATGATGCTAAACGGCGATTCTCATTCAGTATGAATGTGCAAAAGCTACTCGATATTAAAATAGACTAAACAAAATGTCTAACTGATTCTGCCATCAGAAAAATGTTACTTAGTAGCTAACCTAACATGAAAGAGAGAAGACATTTGTAACTAATTTTCAAATTTAGACCAATTTACATATACATATAATCATATACACTAGTCTGATCCAAATAAAGATGTCCATCCCTCTTATTCTTTTGCAGCAAACTACAGTTTCTGATGATCTTTTCCATAGAGGCAATGTGATGCAAACTATCACAGCAGTGCTGATTTTGACAAGGGTTATCCATCTGCAAGGACAAAATCTTTAGTAAGATCAAACTGATATACAGGTTAACAAACAAACAATTGCTCAATGAATTTCTTATTATAATTAAGAATGACATGGACAGATAAAAGATACTTATTTAGGAAGAGCTCTGGCAACACTTGCCAACTGATATATGGGAATTCTGGTGTATTTCTTTGGAGGATGTCTATAACAAGCCTAAGGCCCAAAAGCTTCATGTTTATACCTTCTAGACCTTACGAACTAGGTTTTTCGGCATGAGTACCAAATATCCTAAGGTGGAAGAGTGCTGCTGTTCTCAATGACTATTAGGTTATGGCAGAATATGCTTTCATGAGAAGCCTTGTAGAGATTCTACGTAATCATCAAATAACCGAGTTTTGAAACTCTGACCTGGAAATTACCAAAAATCATTGTTTTCGCCTTTCTATCAACTTATGATAGAACTAGCTGCCCGTCAAAAGCAAGCTAAAACCACTAGTTAATCCTGACCAGGTGCCAACAAACAGCCATCTGCTCTGTATTACTGTAGTACAATTTATTCCGACTTTAAAAGCAGCCTATTTTACCAAACACATCTTTCAAAAGCTAATTGGCGAATCAATGAATAGTCGACCTATCAAAAAATATGGTACCAGTAGACAAGATACATACACGTAGATAGTATGTGCATTAAATATGTATCATAAGGACCCCATACATAACTTGTTAAATGTATAAAAAACATATTATCAAGATTGTATCAGTGGACAATTAGCAAAGCATAACACAACATGAAGACAAACAGAGTTATATCAGAGTTCTAACATATCATTCGTGCACAATCTAAAGTCTAATCACTACAAATGGAGTCTCTCTCACTTTCTCCTTTCTAAACCCAAAGTAAAGGATTATATAAGAAACAACATGGTCATTTCAATTCTGATGCATATTGTTATGTCAAAACAAAAACAGAAACCTAATTTTTCCCCCTGATAAATAACAACAAACACCCCATGCAACTAGCATTGTGCTGCCAGATCTTTGAAAAAGGTTTGACATTTATAACTGATCACTAAACTCTAACATTCTTAACTAATTAAACCATTAAATGCTGTGTCCAAGGAGGAACAAATTATCGATATAGTTTAAGCTTATGAATGATAACAGACATGCAGCAGAAAATAGGACCTAAGTTTCTCTCATCAATTTTTATCTTGTTCTGGAATTTCTATGTTGTACGCAACTAGGATATATTAAGAATCTTTGACAATATAAATTGCAATGTATCCCGATTTAGTTGAGTCAAGGTGCTTAATACCTCTGCCGCTTATAACACATTTCAAAGACGATTTCTTCTGTGAAGCTATATAATCAATATGTAAATCATCTAGCGTTTACATAGAAATTAAAAAAACTGGTAGTGACAAATCGATATCCTCCACTAGAGACAACTTGCAGAGTTCAATGATTACCTAGAAACAATGGATCTATAATATACATAAAGCATACAAAATATCTTCCTTTTTTAATAAGTAAATAATACAAATATCTTTTAAAAAAAGAAAAGAAATTGGAGTAGGAAAATAACTTCAACTATGAGAGATTAATAAATACAAGGACACAAAAAGTATGGAGAACCATTGCCTTTAATCCATGCCCCTTATGCGTAGAAGGCTCAATCTGCAATTTGTATTAGTTTTTATAGCAAGTACTTAACGGGAAACATAGAAACAGTAGAAGTTCAATAATCCATCTAGAGCCATTATAATCTCAATGTGGCACAACTTTAGAAATGTTAAAGATTGTAAGCAATGAAGCATTGTATCTTTAGCCCCGAATCAGTCGTTCTAGCTCTCCCTGATAGTATTAATGGAATGACTCCATCCCTATGAAACAATGTTGTCATATTACTTTTTGCAATAAGAATCTACTAAATATATCCATGACATTGAAGTAACATCATGTTCAGACTCCCAAGAGTAAATCATATATGTAAGAGCCTCGGAGCCACTCATCAGTCATCACCAATCATGGGGAGGACGGAAGTTTTCTTGGTTTTGGAGCACTACTAAACTACTTTATGCCAGTTATTGTTGATCTTAAAAGGCCAAATACATCGTCAGCCCCTTAAAATTGTCCACACTTTTCACTTAGACACTTCATTTTAAGTCCGTTTCAATTGAATACTCCAATCACATCCCAAATGTGTCATTTAGACACAATTTGATGATGTGACATAGTGTGTGTATTACACCATTTTTCAGAGCGTTAGAATTCAATTTTACCTTATATATTTTTTTCCTTTTTTCATTTTCCTCCTATTCTTTCACATGCCATTGTCCAGGTCACCACCTTCCTCTCTCCCTCCACTAGTCCACCACCATCACCTTACTATTCTAGTTTCCATTGCCAGAATAAATGGAAATCGCCAGAAAAACCTCAAATATTTTGTTCTTTGTTTCTTCTCCGCTAAAGACTCGAACCTCAACAATAGCTAATATGAATTTTTGATTATCACGAACTAACTAATAGTTGATTTTGAGTTATAAGTTAATAACCCAGATGATTCTTTTCACAATAACCAAAGCTCCAAAAATTTTGGGATTCAAACTTCAACATTCATATGCTCAGAGTCAGATCCGAAAGTTTTCAAACCAAATAATGAGATTCAAGCAGATCTCTAAACCCAACAAAATTGTCCGAAATTTTCAATCCAAACACCATATATGAATAGCTAACAAACTATAAATAACCAACACCAATAGAGTTTTAAGCATCTCATATTCACAGGAATTCAAAATTTCAGAAACGATCTCTAGCGAATCATTCTTGGTCAAAGATTTCAAACAACTACTAAAAGAAGGAGCTTTCAACAAAAAGAAAAAAAGAAGAAAAGTTTTGACAGAAATTGCTCCATGACAGAATATTAGGTGTATTTTGTGTGTATTGTTCGATTCCAGAAGATCTCGATAGCTTGTTGTGGTGAGTGTAATTTCTGACAATCTGGGATTAATCCTCCGTGACAGAAATTATTAGTTAATTTCTATGTCTTATGCATGTTCTTAATATTGTAGAGGGTTGGAGGTGGAGATTAGGAGGAAAAAGAGTGGTGGCAGGGGAGTGAGTTTGTACCTCTGTTCTTTCTTTTGGAAGAAGAAGACGGAAGGAGGGAAGGGGAGTCGTTGGGCTCTTGGGGAAGATGACAAAGGGGTGGGATGGGTTCTTGTTTCTCGTTAATTGTTTTTTGAATTTGTTCAAGTTATATCCACTTGTCCCCATCTTATTCGTCATTTCGGCGTGTGAAATACACGCTTTTTTTGTATTTGGCTGCCTATCAATTCTGTGTCTAAATGACACATTCGGGGATGTGGTTGGAGTGTTCAATTGAAACGGACTTAAGATGGAGTGTCTAAGTGAAAAATATGGACAACTTTAAGGGGCTGGCGATGTATTTGGCCATCTTAAAAGGCAGATAAAATCTCACATGCACATTATACACATAGTTCTCCCCCCCACCACCACCACCCAACCCCCCCC
>AWOL01S0071169.1:0-21850 GCA_000715115.1 Nicotiana otophora | reverse complement strand
TATCAATCTCCCTCTATACTTGTCTTCGATTTCTTTACTTTATAGTCTTTATTTTATAACATAAACTAATTAATGGAAGTTTATATTCTTTTTTCAAATTAATCTTTTACTACATTTCTTTTCTTCTCATTATCGTCAAATATAATGAAGAAAGCAAAACTTGTTAAGTATAAGGTGAGCCACTTATTTTCCTCTCCTTCATCCCATTCTATTTTGCTTATATATTTATCAAGTTTATTAATGAGCGATCTTACTGAAACTCACTGTAATTTCCATCATTTTGCTTCAATTATACAAGCAGGAAAAATCATATAAGAGTTTGGAAATTGGACAATGTTTATGCCATCAGCGAGTTCATTACTCATTATACTAAATTATCTGCTAAAATCACTTTTCTTTCTTTTATAACAACAAAGTCATTTAACTATGCATATAGCATGCAGAAGGTCACTCAACTAAATTTTTCAAATTTGTGATTGTCAAATACCTATTTTACCCTCTAAATTATTATTTTTTTTAACTTTTTAAATATTATAAGTTTTTTCTTTTTTAATCTACATTGTGGACTTACCTATAGAAAAATATATTTTATTTATAAAATAAAAAATAAAAAATATATTATGTGCATGGAATATATATTTTACAACCTTTATTTTCTTTCATTCTCAATTGTTAATACTAAAATTATTACGAACAAATTATTCTAATTAATTTTTTTTACTATACTCATTATTTTGTTATTCCAGCATTATATATGCTTAAATTCTTTTTATTTTTTTAATTTATAAATAAAATTTATTTACTATATAGGTAAGTCCATAATATAAATTTAAAAGGGAAAATCGTAATATTAAAAAGTAAAAATAAAATAAAAAGAATATAAATATTTATAATTTAGAGGGTAAAATAGGTATTTGATAATTCAAAATTTGGTAAATCTAGTTGAGTGACCTTCTGAGTATTATATGCATAGTTAAGTGACTTTGTTGTTAAAAAAGAAAGAAAAGTGACTTTAGCCGATAATTTAGATAATTGAGTGACCATGTGAGTAATGGAATTAAACAAAGTAGCATGACAAAAACAAAAAAGAATATGCGGAATAAACTCAAGCATCAAGCATGTCAAAGCTTTATATATTCGTGCATAATACTCTTGATACATAAAAACACTTCAAAAACCCATCATTTTTTGTCATGATTAAAATTAATAAGCTATGGAGCCAAAGGAGATGGTATCTCTGGGATTGAACAAGACTCAGTAGCATCACAATATCCATGCAAAATACCCCCTTCGAAGTTGGAAAATACAACCGAAGCTGCTGCTGCTGCTATTTTCGCACCTGCGGAAGAAAGAGTCGCAGGTGCGTGACCGCTGGTGTGCGTGGGGAGTTCGCAGGTGCGGGAAATGCTGAGCTAGGCAGATTGCACATGTGCGAGTTGGAGGTCGCATCTGCGAAACCTGGGGCGCAGATGCGGAAAGGGAGATGCTGGGCAGGCTTCACAGAAGTGGAGGAGACGCGCAAGTACGCTTGCGCAGGCGCCAGAATTTGTTGTGCAAATGCGGAAAAATGTGAGGCCAATTCTGGAGCGCAAGCGCGAAGGATTTGACCGCACCTGCGAGCCCGCATGTACGAGGCCTAGAGCGCAAGTGCGGAAGCTGGGGAATTAAGTGGAGTTCGTGGATGTGGCGCCTTGACTACAGGTGCGGCCCCGCAGGCGCGTGGAATAGGCCGCAAGTGCGAAAATCTGGGCAGAATATATAGATAGCACTTCGCGAATTTTGGTTCATTTCCACCATTTTCAAGTCGGTTTTTGGAGCTTTTGGAGTGATTTTCGAAAGATGATTCAAGGGCTATCAGTGAGGTAAGTTGTTTGAGCCCTAATACTTGTATACATGGTGATTTTTCGTTGTTTAATCATTGTAATTAGTGAAAATGAGGGGTTAGGGTTTGGAATTTTTGAGAGTTTAATTTAAGGATTTGAAGGACCAAACGATGTCGGATTTTGATGAATTTGGTATGGTTAGAATCGTGAGTGAATAAGCTTTCTAGTTTTGTAAATTTTGTCGAATTTCGAGACATGGGCCCGGAGGCCGGGTTGGAGCCAATTTCGGGTTTTGGTCTAATTTGATAGTTTTTCTTGTGAAATTTATTACATTAGCGTATATTGATGGTATTGTACTGATTGTAAATAGATTTGGAGCATTTGGAGGCCGAGTCCAGAGACAAGAGCATTGCGGGGTAGAGATTTGACTGATTTGAGGTAAGTAACGATTGTAAATCTAGTCCTGAGGGTACGAAACCCCGAATTTTGTATCATTCTACTATTTTTAGTGACACACATGCTAGGTGACAGGCGTGTGGGCGTGCACTGTTGGGGATTGTGACTTGGTCCGTCCCGTAGCAACTGTAAAGTTGCATACTTTGTTGAAACTATATGATACTTATATGTTTTAGAAAGAGTTTCTGTAAATTGGGTTGAATGCCATGTTTGGGCCTTGTGCCAGTATTGTTTGGACCCTTATGGGTCTTTTCTTACTATCCTCTCACTGTTTTCGATTGAAAATCTATACTCAGTCATGGTTATACCTGTTTACTGCATAACTCAGTTTTATTACTCGATTTTAATGCATATAAATGTTGTTTTGGGTTGAGCACCTGTTTTTACTGAAATGCCCGAGTAGCTTGAGAGGTTTATGACTGAGTGAGGTCGAGGGCCTAATTTGTAAGGATATTTATGGGATCGGGCTGCACGCCGCAGCATGTTGCATATTTATAGGATCGGGTTGCACACACAGCATGTTTGATATAGGCCGAGGGCCTGAGTGATTTATGTCATGATTTGGCTTGATATAGCGCTTGGGCTGAAGGAGACCCTCCAGAGTCTGTACACACCCCTAGTGAGTGCAGGTACCTACTGAGTGCGAGTGCTGAGTGATTGGGAGGTATGCCCGAGTGGCAAGAGTGATTGTGAGGTATGCCCGAGTGGCACGAGTGACTGTGAGTTTTGCCCGAGGGGCTATTTATGATTTCATCATTTTTGCTCACCTTTGCATTGAGCCTTTGTTTGAAAAACTGTTGAAAAATATCTTTAAATAGTTTTTACTGGAACCGGGTTTAAACGAAATGATTTGATTCAAATACTGATTTTTAAAGCATGTTGTACTTTACTGAATTTTTGTGATATGAACTTGATATGCTTTATTGCTCGTCACTACCGCTCAATCTTTATTTATTGTTATTACTTACTGAGTTGGCGCACTCATGTTACTCCATGCACCTTGTGTGCAGATCCAGGTGTAGCTGGACACAATAGCGGTTGTTGATTATTCTGGTTGGAGATTTTCTCGGGGCTAGAAAGGTAGCTGCTTGGCGACCGCAACCCCTCCTCTTCTCTCTCTTATCTTTCTCTAGTTGTATTTGGCTATTTTTCAGGCTGAGTTAGCCTTGATATTGTTAGACAGATTGTAGTAGATGCTCATGACTAGTGACACCCCGTTGTCGAGCTATTCCTTCCGCACCTTGTTTGATTTGAACTCCTTTTCGAAGGTTTTTATGTTAAATAACATTGGAATTATCTTTGAAATAAAAATATCGGTTTATTTTAGAAATGAGTCCGCTTGCCTAGTTCTACGATAGACGTCATCACGACAAAGGTTAAGTTTTGGGTCGTGGCACTTTTTAACTTAATTTAGAAGTAAAACATACAGGAAGAAACAAAAACTACTTGATCTTTAACTGGTAGGACAATACACGGAAAAAAACTCAATGCAGAATGTAGTATAAGATACAGTCCATGGACTATTTTCAGTTTCAACACTCCACACTCAATGCAAAATGTAGTTTAACAATGTATCTAGCTTAAGAGATGTGGGTTCACCTGAACTCATGCTCCTCTTCTAAACTATGTATAACTAGGGTTGTTCATAAAAAATTGAAAACCGAACCAAATCGACTAAAAACCGATATTTTTTAGGTTTGGTTTGATTTTGGTTTTAATAAAAAAATAATCGAAAAAATCGAACAAAACCGACTATAAATGTAACAATATAAATTTATTATTACACAAAAACCGACTTACTTGATTTGGTTTCTTTTTAGGGAAAACCGACCCAAACCGAACCATGAACACCCCTACGTATAGCAATGTTATATCTATTTAAACTTACTTAGATATATGTGTGTGCACCCAAGCTCAAAGACTCTTATGGTATAATAATTATTGGGTGAACCTCTACAAGTGAAATTGGCGGTTCAAATCTCGCCCCAGACGGTCTTGTTTTCAACACGGATTATAGATATATATGTGAAAATCCTTATCAATTTACAAAGAATATAATTTTGATATTATATTTTCAAAAGTGTAATGGGTTCATGCTAAGAACCTAAAGTTAAACCGGTCAAATATAAATTTTATATCCACCTCTTCACAATAGTGTACACATCCTCTTGAAATTCCGGATCCGCCTCTAGATGAATGGTTTTGGCCAAGATATGCCAGATTCCACGAATGTGAATTGCCGATTGAATATCAAAAAATCGATAGGTAATTGTTGGGTTTCGGAGATATCAGAAATTACTCCATTCTTTCACTTTTTTTTTAATCTTCTAGTTGTTTGTGAATTCTGTACAAAATGAAAATGAAGAAAGATCCACTTAATCCTCTTTGCAGAAAGAAGAACGTCATTTTTCTTTAAACTAATTAATGGAAGTTTATATTCTTTTTTCAAATTAGTCTTTTACTACATTTCTTTACTTCTCATTATCGTCAACAATAATGAAGAAACCAAAACTTGTTTAGTATACGGTGAGCCACTTATTTTCCTCTCGTTAATCTCATTCTATTTTGTTTATATATTTATCAAGTTTATTAATGAGCGGTCTTATTGAAACTCTATAAGAGTTTGGAAATTGGACAATGTTGATAAACTACCATTCGTAATTAAACAAAGTAACATGACAAAAACAAAAAAGAATATGTGGAATAAACTCAAGCATCAAGCATGTCAAAGCTTTATATATTCGTGCATAATACTCTTGATACATAAAAACACTTCAAAAACCCTTCATTTTTTGTCATGATTAAAATTAATAGGCTATGGAGCCAAAGGAGATGGTATCTCTGGGGTTGAACAAGACTCACTAGCATCACAATATCCATGCAAAATATCCCCTTCTTCGGAAGTGAAACCAATTGAGCCAAGCATGGACGGCCAACAATGGCGTTCAATAGTTCGTATGGCACCACAACAATCTGGACCAAGGTAAGTTTCACCATTAATGAAGAAAAGCACGATCTCCCCGCTGCATGTTTGGAGCTCCAACAATGAATCCCAACACTGCGACGAACCTTCTTCATCTTCTAACTTTAGACGTGCCAAAAGCGTACTAGTACTAGATTTTGTGGTTAAAGGTCGAGCTTGAAGAATATTGATCCATGAAAATAGGGTAAGTAGTAGCATAACTTTAAAGATCGTGAGACTCTTCATGTAGTTGTTATAATACGTTAGTTACAGTATATAACTAAGGAGTGGGATATATATATTCGTGTGATGATCGATCGTAGAAGAAAGGAATTGTGGAGCTGTTATATATATATACTGTATATGAAGAAGAGCTAGCGGAATATTTATGGGGATAGGAAGGTGAAGAGTTATGAATTTAATGTGGAGAAGAAACAAATACATTACAGTTTTTTGTATAACTGATCTGATTAATGCTTATAATGAATGAAGTAAATAGAATAGATATGATGAATTGTCCAATTATTAAATAATGGCATCTGAAGGGTTTTTCGTT
The DNA here is from genome assembly GCA_000715115.1 of Nicotiana otophora. Classification (NCBI taxonomy): domain Eukaryota; kingdom Viridiplantae; phylum Streptophyta; class Magnoliopsida; order Solanales; family Solanaceae; genus Nicotiana; species Nicotiana otophora. Next base: position 16,053 of record AWOL01S0071169.1, on the reverse strand, counting down.
AGTTCTGAAAATAACTATTGAAGCTCTACTTATTCTTAGTTAATTAACCAATGACATTATATTAGGATGGTTTGCTTGTTTTAATTACAAATTCTAGTAATTAATGGCTATTTCATCAAATAATAATATTTCGTGGTTCATGCATTATGGCGTACTGTTTAATCAAATTAGACTTTAATTTTCAGTATCAAATGTTTAAAACGTACTCCCAGTACAATGCATGAGCTAAGCTTACTTGGAGTCACCCATATAATTGAAGGTGAAATTGTGCATGTTTTTTTCTTTTTTCTTTTTTGTGAATATTATTTAAAAAGATGGATATATAAATGAAGTAAAGCATCCCTCCACCTTTTATGCCACCGGATCCAAGGGCGGATAGAGCCTCATATGCCACCCGGTCTAACCCCAGTATTTTCAAGTAATGGAGCATAATTTTATGTTGTAAGGTATACTAATATTGCAATAAATAGTAGGTCGGAACCCATACTTTTAAAAATATAACGCGTTCAATGCTAAGAGTCTTAAATATTAAATTCATAGAGCTTAAATTCTAGATTCGCTCTAGCCGGGATTACATTGGATATGATGTACGCAATTTTATCTTGCATTTCTTACAAGAAATTGTGATCGCGCCTTAAACTCATGACCTTCTAATCATAATGCAACAACTTTTACTATTGCACCAAGATTCCCTTGTTAGTTTTCTTAAGTTGTATATGGTGGATGTTCTTAGATAAAAATCATGATAGGTTTTCTTAACTTTTCCTTTTGTTTTGTTTCTCCGCCTTAGTACGCCCAGATAGACTGATTGAGTGAACGAAAGATTAAACTGAAAAGCTCTTACCGGAAACTAAAAAGAGGAAAAGGATGCAGATCACAAGTTTTTATGCGTAAACTTCACACAATTTTCTTAATTTCGAGGTACCATATGGTAAAATTTCAATAATTGAACCTTACACTAACAACAATATATTCACCACCAATTTGAAATTTCTTAAATTTTTGTCAGTTATTCGTCGTGACCCTAGGTTGGGTCATGACAATCATGGTATCAGAGCAAGGTTCACTCCTATGGTGTATGCAGGCCGTGTCTAGTAGAGTCTTTTTTATTGATGTGTTTTTCACCACACTTATAGATAGGAGGCTACAAGATATTTAGGATGGTTCCTTTTCTTTACGGTCTATATTGTGTGATAGAACTGAGTCGTATGTATTTGCTCCTAATATCTATCTTATTTATGTTCTGAGTGATGCCTATTAGAACTAGACGACATGCGCCAGCCGCTAGTACAGTTCAAACCCGTCGGAGATCATGGTTTCTATTGAGGAGGATCCGTCCAAGGATCCATATGAGTCATTTGTTCGAGTAGTTTCGATTCCGCAAACAGCGAATGGGGTGAGAGGAGTTCGATCTCACCAAGGCCCTTAGTTTCATTATCAGGGCCAATTGATCAGAGTATAAAAGGTGTGGTGCGGGGATTGGCATAGCCGGGTCAACCCAGGCTCAAAAATATATCAGGGTATTTACGGACACCAGCTCTTCTGACGAGCCAAATAGTCCATATATTCACAAGGTGATTTCATCTCATTGATATGTTAAATAAGCTTTACGGCTTTCATAAGCCCCTACAGAGAAATTATCTACTTGGTTTTGAGGTCGGTGAAACTAGACAACGAGGAGGAGAAAATAAAAAGGCATCCTTATAAAAGCAGATTTTATAAGTTTGTCCTCCCCTTCTCTATTCACTTCAATCCCGACTTAATTGTATTACCACCTTAAGACTTTATATTCCAATTTATACAGTCATTTTTTGTTGTTCTTCAATTGTATTTCATCATCTTTTGTCTCCAATTGTTGGGGAAAATTGGTGCATATTGGAATTATCTTCACCTGCCGGCCTCAAATGATTTTAGACCGTGGTTGGTCTTAATTCCATTTTACTCTAAGAGGGTGTAATTAGCAGTATAACTAACACTTGTTTTACCTGCTAAATATTGAGTGTGCAAAAAGTTATAACTCTTAAGTCATTCAAAAAGTAATTATAAGTAACTTTATATTCATAATAAATAAAATTACTAACCCGAAAAATTAAGACAAATAATATTTTATATCTGGTTAGATTATGGTAATTTTTAATTACACCATCAGTTGGTGTAAATTAAATTCTAAGTAATATTGGACTATTTGAAGTGACAAATTCAAAGATTGATAAGAAAGTCACGAGGCCAGACATGCGTATCAAATTTTATCAGTTACTATCTTTATATCACCGAAATATTAAACCAAGTTTATTGAGAAAAATGAGACAAAACCATAATTTCACAAAATTAATTAACAGCCATAATAATATATTGGAGTTAGGGAAAAATACAAGATTTTCCCAACGTACTAATCTTCTCAATAAAACTACAGAAAACTCAGTGGCACTCTAACCATGCATGGTAATTAAGAAACTTGGCCTATAATTTGAGACTCCCTAATCATTCTTTATGTCCAAAGGCAGCACCAATGGAGAAGGAGCAGGACTAGAATTAGATGAAACATTACTAGTTGCAGAATTAGAAGCATCACAATAACCTCTCAAAATATTTGTTTGTTCAGGAGTGAAGCCAAGGGTACTTAGCATAGTAGGCCAACAATGATGTGTAATGACAGAAATGGCTTGGCAACAAGGTAAGTCAATATCAATTGTGCCAATTGTGAAATAAGCAACTATCTCATTTGTGCAAGATTTTATCTCCCCGAGTGCATTCCAACACTCTAGTATACTTCCTTCATCTGCTTGGTCAAGTCTTGCTAGTATTGGTATTTCTTTAGCTGAATTAACAGGGCTTAAATCTGTGATTGAACAAACAAGAATGATTAAGAAGACAGTGCAATATTTCAAAGCCATGGTTGAAAAAGAGAAATATGGATGTGTAACTTTTCAGAAGGAAAAGATGATGAGGAATATAATGTTGGATGCAAAATAGGGGATTTTGTAGTGGTTTAGAGGGAGAGGAGAGGACTCTTTGAGTAAATGACATTTTGAAACTTATGCTTTTGGTGTAATTGCGTGGCATCCAAAAAGACATGGACGAAGATAATGGGATGCTATAGTTAAGTAAACATTGAATGAGAAGTCCTATAATTTGGAAATACGATGAATATGTCAGCTCAGGTAGAGATGATTTTCACTATTTATTACACTCAATAAAGACAATGCGAGCAAAAAGCTTCTAGCCTCTTTTATGTTTTTTGAAAATCTACTATTGAGCCACTGAAATAAAAAAAACCCGGTTAACGAATTTAAGATGTACGTACAAATTTAAAAGTATCACATTTACCAACAAATTTTATAGAGTGCAAGTAGAAAGAAATTAAAGCTATAACTAGCATAAGCAAAAAAGAAATGACCTAAGACGTATCCTATTTTGCCTTAAGTGCTTGTGTTTTGTGTTAAACCGTACAAGTGCCGTGTTAAAGGAGTTGTGGGATTAAATATGTTAGGAAGTATACAAAAAAAAAAATACTTGATAAAATTTTGGAATCTTTACATAAAAAGCGGATCGTATGCAGTACTAATTATTTTAGTCGGTATATATATATATATGTGCTGGGGCGACCGTTCCATAAAGCAAGTAAATCAATTATTTTAGGACCCACATTGGGGGGGGGGGGGGGGGGGGTCATTTTCTGTTACGCCTAATATGCTATGTATAAGTTTAAAAAATGGTTCCGTGAAATGAAAAAGTTTGATTTCTTTCTTTAACAGGTATAGAGAAGAAGGATTTGCAACTGCTATGATTTCTGCCACGAAAATTGCACTTGAAATGAATATTAAACCCCAATTTTGTAAGAAACGTATGATATAGGAAGTAACAATTTGATGAGAATATTGATAATAAAATCTCAAAATCTTTCGAAGAGTCCTTTGGGATTGATTACTTTATACATATTAGACACGACTATTTTTTTTAATTTCAAAATAGATTTGAACAATTTGAAGCATATGAAATTATTTTTGGTTTTCTATTTAGCGATAAAAATTAAGATCACTAGATGATGAAAATTTGAAAAAATATTGCCTTAATCTTGAGTGTTCGTTAAAACATAATAATTAATTCGATATTGATGGTTTAGATTTATTTTCGAAAATAAAAATATTAAGAAAAATAGTACAATTAGAAGATAAAAGATCAATTGATACACTCGGTCAAATAAAAAGATTTGATTCTTTTTTCAATGCCTATATTAGTTATGAAATAATGTTAAATACTCTTGTTACCGTCGCTTCAGCGGAAAGAAATTTTTAAAATTAAAATTAATAAAATCCTACCTAATATCAACAATGTCTCAAAAAAAGTTAAATGGATTAGATATATTGTCAATTAAAAAAGATTTATTATGAGTTATTAATTATAAGAAAATTATTAATAACTTTGTATCTAAGAAAACGATAGAAAAATAGACTTCAAATAAATAAATAATTTAAAAAAAAGTTAAGGCCTCTCATAAAATTTGGCTTTAGGCCACGAAACTGGTCGGGCCGCCCCTGTATATGAATTATATATTACTCCCTCTGTCCATAATAAGTGATCAATTTGCCTTTTTATTTTGGTCCAAAAAAGTGTCCATTTATATAATCAAGAAAAAATTCAATTTATTTTTCCAAAATTATCCTTATGTACGTATCCCTAAAAAGTCTTTTACTCCTCACATTAACTATGATGCAACATTTAATTAAGGGTAGTTTAGTCACACTAACTATTTTTGTCTAGAATTTTGTATTTCCTTAATGGGTGTGCCCAAGGCAAATTGGTCACTTATTCTGGACCGTAGGGAGTAGTTATATACGATTACATATATTATACATATATTATCCATCCACCGATTATTTTTAGTTTAAGCGGTTGTGCGGACGACTATTTGGGTTAATTCTTCTAGAATTATTGTTGGATCTATATAATTATGTGGGCTTTCATCAAGCTAGCCCCAAAGTCTTATTGGGCTTATAGCCCATTATTGAACAACAGACAAATTTCTCAATATTTGGGTTCCTATAGAGCAAATTGAGCTCCTGCGCGAAACTGAAAAACTCCATTGTCGTTACCGGCAAAGATGACCGCTGTACAATTGCCGAAGCAAAAGGTACACGTGCTGGAAGGGCACGCCGGAGCAGTATTAGCGGCAAGGTTCAACAGCAATGGTGAGTACATCCTGAGCTGCGGCAAGGACCGTACCATACGGCTATGGAATCCTCACCGTGGAATTCACATCAAAACTTACAAAGCTCACGGCCGTGAAGTCCGCGATGTCCACGTCACTCAGTAGCATTCTTCTCTTTTTCTATTTCTTCTTCTCTCTTAATTTTTTTTCAATATCTGTATGTGGTGATTAAGCTGGGAATTACTATAATATATGAACTTTCTTTTGAATTGCTTATTTTGTTGAATATATACTTGATCAAGGTCAGTTTAACCGTTCAAAAAACAAAAAAAGAAGAAGAAACAATAGAGAGAAAAGGATCATACTTTGTTCAGCTGGAGAATGTGAATAATCACATTTTTGGGGTTCTGTAGTACAAAGTAGAGAAAAATAAATCTGGACGATTATTTAAGGGTTTTCCTTGGAAAACCTTTGAAGATTATATTACATGTGATTATGTGAATACTTTATTCTAGCAAAAGTGGACATAATTCTGACACGAACTAAAAGATGAAATGTTGACATTGAAATACTGTTTCCATCTTCCTGGGAAAAGAAATTGACATTGTATTTGGATCGAGGAAGTATATACTTCTTCCCTCACATCCACCTTTGGAGGTTTGAAAAAAGCTGAATATAGAAAGGTATCCAATCCATCACATGTTCACTTACCCTCCTCTTTTACCTATAGAAGCAATATTCCAAAAAGAAAGAACCTACACCCAGTGGCGGAGCCACCTTACAGGAATGACACCCCTTCGCGGGGAAAATACACTGTGTAGGTAGGTAAAAAAATATATATGTATATATACTGTGTATTGACTCCCCTTAATTTCCCGGTATGTTTATTTTTATATATTTTGACACCCCTTAACGAAAATTATGGCTCCGCCACTGCCTACACCAATATATGGTTCTTACAAAAGCCACCCAATAATCTATACAAGTAGTCGGCGCACCAAAAAGAAATAGCTCTCCTTCCACCCTTCCTCATTTACTCCAATCAAGCTCAGCGTTAATGCATAAGAAGATCCAGGGATGTTTTACAAGAGCTGGTGAGGAAAACCTGAGATTTAGTTTATTCCTGTTTAGATTAATATTTAGGTGAAACCTGTGAGTAAATATCTTAGATGGAGTGTGGCAGGTTCAGCACCTGAAGATAGAATATGAGTTGCTGTTTCATCTTGCTTCCAAACTTGGTGAAAAGATAAACTTTTTTGTATCAGTAACAAAAGTGAAGCACAGCACTAAGCTAGTGTGTCGAAACATAGTTACAAATTGTTAAAATCCCCATCTTTATCTTTTATGAAGATCAGATAGCACCAAAAAAACAAGCAAAGAAAGATTTTTCAACTTAAGGCTAAGTGTATTTGTTGATCTGCCTTCAAAAATTCTGTAGTTTCTTCTTTCACACAAAAAAAAGTTCTGTAGTTTTGCCGTCCAAATTGTCCACTAAATAGCAATGGGAATCGTGTTCTAGGTTTTTTTTTATTGAATGCTTAGCCTCTATCTGTTCTAACTCTTCAAAAACTCCACAGTAGAGTTTTGCATAGGCCAAGCTACTCCCAAAATACCAAAGAACATGATCCACAGCATCTGAGTGACCTTACAATGCAAGAACAGATTACCGACATCTTCAGGATGTTCTTCGCAAAGGGGGGCATCTGCTTCAAAGTTGGAGACCACATAAGGTTTATTTGAGTGAGACAGGCTTCTCTAACCACTAACCAAGTGAAACAAGATACCTTCAGGGGCACTGTGTTGTGCCAAATCTTCTTCCATGGCCAAAATCTCTATTGTCAAAAGAGGGTAGCCACTTGTAGCATGATTTAATCGAATAAATACCTTTTTTTAACCCTCCAGGTAATGGAATCAATCTTTGATTGGTTCAGAGAGGTGTTGGTGTTACCAAGCAAATGTAGAAGTTGACATGTACTTTGTACTTCCCAATCATTCAAGTTTCTTCTGAGAAGAGATCCCGCCCTTGAGCAGTAGATAACTCAGCTATCACAGCACTATATAGAGAGGATATGCTGTAAGTCTCATGAAATAAGTCTTTTAAAGGGGAGTGCCCCAACCGAGCATCCTCCCAAAATCTAATTTTCCTAACATTTCCAGGTGAGAAACCAGAACTTCATTAAAGTTGCTCCGAATGAGTGCATGTGCTTCCAGATTCCTACTCCAAAAGAAGCACTTGAACCTTTTGTTACCCAGGACTTTCAACTTTTCAACTAGAACCTGGTATAAAGCTTAAATTTCTAAGTGCTATACGTTTCTGTCTTTGTCAACTGGTGATCTGATAATGAATAAAAGAGAAAAGACAATCTACTGATAAAAAAAGGGAGAAGTCAAGGCAAAGAACAAAATTTTGAGTTAAGAGTAGTAAATAGTAATATATCATGCACTCTTGTAGAGAAATAACAACAGATCATGCATGCATGTATATGTTTATGTTGGATATTATCTCCTTTTGTATAATCAAGTATTCAAGTCCCTAGATTTTAGCTTTTATGGTTTATTTTTATCATTCGTTTGGCCTGATTCCAAAGATGTTTTGGTGATGCAAATTTTTGATGGCTCGCATGCTTCTACTGTTTTAATATTGTAGGGATAATTCAAAACTTTGTTCATGTGGTGGCGATCGACAAGTATTTTATTGGGATGTATCAACAGGTCGTGTAATTCGCAAATTTCGTGGCCATGACAGTGAGGTTGATTCTTATTCCTAATTTAGAATGCAAAGAAAGCTTTGTTGGAAATTTTAATGAGTATAATACTCGAAGGTCTGTTCAAATCAGTATACTATATGGAGGCCGATCTTTTTCACAAACATTTTCTGAGAAAGTATCGGGTATAACCATTGAAACAATTTATAGGAAACTCCCTTAAGAAGGAATCTGTTAAAAAAGAAGGGGGTGCAGGGTGGGATTGTATTGCAGCGGTTTCAGGAAATATAGGTTGGCATTAAGCTATACTAGGTGGTGATGGAGTGGTGACGGTGAATTGATGATGATAGGATTAGCTGTCGAAGATTGTGTTAATTTGTAGCTGATAATTCTGATGGTCCATGGCAATGCTTAGTGGTGGTAGTGGTGTGTAGTGAAGACTAGTCTTAGTATGAATTCTATTAAGAGCAAGCACGCAATGACTACCACTGGAAATGTGAATCACTATCCTTGTCGTGGTGTAATAGTTTCTTCACTCAACTTATCGAAATGATAATTATAATAATAATAGTGTCTTCATTACTTCATAAAAAAAAGTTTCTTCATTCAAAGTGATTGTCCAAATAAGGTAACTAAGTTGTAGAAAGTACTTGGAAGGGGTAAAACACATCTGAAAACATTTACGCCATCATAAATGAAGCCGATGTCAAATATAGGGTCAAAGTTCTTGATAATCTGTGTATTCTAAGTTATTCAATGTAAACAGGTGGTAAAATGTCAAAGGTTCATGGCCCAGGAGTATATTTATCTTACTGTTTTAAGATTCCACTCTTTTGTGTGTGCTTTGATATGTTTGTTATTATGTTTGTGATCAAATTTCAATTTCATTTCACTGTGGAGACTTCCGCAACTGGATCACATTTAATGTGGTCCTTTCTTGATTACTTTTAGTATTGAAGTCTTAATCATGCTTGGTCTTATTCAGAACTGCTTCTTGCTTTGCTTAGCATGAACTTTAAATAAGAATCTGAAATCCGAATCTGGCCTAGTACATAGACAACAAAAAATAGTCAAGAAGACAATGCATCTACAAATTTATGCTGCGCTTTTTGACAGTCTTAAGCTTCCTACATATCAATGTAGAATATGTACATGAATAGAAAGAAACCCAGCATTTTGTTAAAATGGCTGACTAGAAATTCTTTTAGGTGTTCAGGTATATATTTGGCTATTAATTTGAAGGTGTTGAAGCTATAGCTGTTCTATCATCATGTATATCACCAATAAAAGAATTTGATGATTACCTCTTTTGTTTGATTCGTGTTTGCTAACTTTATTAAAAAAACAGAAATTGCATATCTTGTTTGCCTTGAAGTGTCAAGTTGTTACTAGTATCCTCTATTTGGAATTCTTTTACTTTATAACTATTACTTTTTTGAGAGTTTGTAGTTCATATTTATGTTTTTGTAAAGCTCTATTTTACTTTTATGGATGCTTCAAAGCCTCAACTTTGGGTTAATCCTGGTGAATGGGTTCTTTGTGCTTTTCAAGTTCTAGGGTTAATCCCGGTGAATGGGTTCTTTTGTGCTTTTCAAGTTTTAGCAACAACAGCAAATCTGGCCCGTATTTGTTTCAATTATACTCATACCTTTTCCTATTGGCATTTCCTTCGTGATTGGGGCCTTGGAGGTCATTTTTCTGTAACCTTTTCTGAAACTTTCAGCAGCAGTTCTGATAAGTGTTTGTTTCACTATCTTAATGTATGATCTTATAATGCACAATTCTAAATCAAACTAATGTGATTGTGTATCAGCACCTTAATTTAGCTCAGAGTACTTGTAAGAAAAAGAGCCGTTCAGGTTTTTAAAGAGAGGCTATTTTTGGTAGGTTTTGCTAGAAGCCAGTATCTTGATTTTAAAGCATAATCCCTAATTGTTCTACCTTGCATCTAAATGATTCAGCAGTGCATCCACTGGTTGGGTAACAGTTTTGTCTTCTTCCATCTCTGCCAGGTGAATGCTGTGAAGTTTAATGAGTATGCTTCTGTTGTAGTATCAGCAGGATATGATAAATCATTGCGTGTTTGGGATTGCAGATCTCATAGCACTGAACCAATCCAGGTGAATAAATTCCTCTTTGATTTGCAAGATCTATCTAGGTAAACATTCTCAGTAGAACTAGAAAGTTAGGATTAAACTTCAGCTAAACCAAATAAGATTAGATCTGAGGAAATAAATTGAGTGGACAATGAAGTGTAAAATCTTTTCTTGTTAAATACCATGTCTAGGCCGATGTGTTGAGGATGGTTGTTGAGTTGTAAACGGTGCTTTGATCTCTTACATTGTTTCAGATGGAAGGAAGGACTTGTTCCACAATTGAACCTCAAAAACATCCATCCATTGCTGCCCTTGGAAGATTATTGTCTCTTCTACTTCAGTTCCCTGTAACACTGCAGGGACCAGCACAGGAAGTCGGAAAAAAAAGAACACATCTTCAAATTGGATTATGTTAATACTCTGTTCCTCATCTAATCTACTTTTTAACTTGATTTAGAAGTAAAACATACAGGAAGAAACAGAAACTACTTGATCTTTAACTGGTAGGACGGTACACGGAAAAAAACTCAATGCAGAATGTAGTATAAGATACAGTCCATGGACTATTTTCAGTTTCAACACTCCACACTCAATGCAGAATGTAGTATAGGATCCAGTCCATGGACTATTTTCAGTTTCAATACTCCACAGGTAATCAAATGGGAACAAGGAAAACTGAGTGAGTGAGGGAGGAATGGAGGCAGGGGCGTATCTAGCTTAAGAGATGTAGGTTCACGTGAACTCATGCTCCTCTTCTAAACTATGTATAACAATGTTATATCTATTTAAACTTACTTAGATATATGTGTGTGCACCCAAGCTCAAAGACTCCTATGGTACAATAATTATTGGGTGAACATCTACATGTGAAATTGGCGGTTCAAATCTCGCTCCAGACGGTCTTGTTTTCAACTCGGATTATAGATATATATGTGAAAATCCTTATCAATTTAAAAAGAATATAATTTTGATACTATATTTTCAAAAGTGTAATGGGTTCATGCTAAGAACCTAAAGTTAAACCGGTCAAATGTAAATTCTATATCCACCTCTTTACAATAGTGCACTCATTCTCTTGAAATCTTGGATCCCGCCTCTGGATGGATGGATTTGGCCAAGATATGTCAGATTCCACGAAATGTACAAAAGGAACATAGTGACGAAAATTTGTCGCCATGAGAAGTTGAACAAAGGACCGTTGAATTAGCCTACTTTTTGGGTGTCGAACAAATATTCCTCCTTTATTACAAGGCTCTTGGTGGCCATCTTCTATTTGCTGGATAAGATTTGAGCTTTTTTTCTTTGGTCTTTTAACGAAACACATATTTGAGCTTCTGTTTTGTTAAATTCGCAGATCATTGATACCTTTCTAGATAGTGTCATGTCTATTTGTCTCACAAAAACTGAGATAATTGCTGGAAGTGTTGACGGAACTGTTCGAACATTTGACATCAGAGTTGGTAGGTATGTACTGCCTGTATGTTAAAATCGCAAATTTCCTTTCACATTTCTGCTCCGGGATGTTATATTCGAAAAGGATTGTTAGTTAATGTAATGTATATTTTTACTGTAGAGAGATATCTGATAATTTTGGGCAGCCTGTCAACTGTATCTCTCTTTCAAATGATGGCAACTGTATATTAGCAAGTTGCTTAGATTCAACCCTTCGACTTCTGGATAGGTAATTTCTTTTGCAAGTCTGTCATCTTGTTCCTTTGCCTTTTGGTAACCCTTGTTATTCATACCATCTTGTTTTTAATTGCTTTCAACAGGTCTAGTGGCGAACTATTGCAAGAATATAAGGGTCATATTTGCAAGGTTAGGACGGAAACCTGGTTCTGAGTGGTGGTCTATTGTTCTTATAGCAATCATTTCTTCTATCTGTTACAAAAAGTAAAACAAATAAATAAATAAATAAATAGGAACTGTTTTCTTAAAGATCCATTCCCGGCTTTGGCACTTTGGTGGTTCTCCTTTTGCTTTTCTTGATTTTGTCTACTTTCCAGGTAAAGTGGTGTAATAGCCCCTAGCTTATTCTGTTGTACTGTTTTCTCCTTGCAGTCTTTTAAAACAGATTGCTGCCTCACAAACAGTGATGCACATGTGGCTGGCGGCTCGGAAGATGGCTATATTTACTTCTGGGATCTGGTCGACGCGTCAGTTGTGTCCAGCTTCCGAGCTCATGATTTAGTGGTAAAGTATTATTGTAGATGCATCTAGCTACGCAACATATTCTATTTCCTGTAGGATCCCGCACCTGATTAATTAGGAAATAGCAATTTATTCCTAAACGTGACTAGTTAGGAAAAATCAATTTAATCTCCTCATTGGGCCTTATTCTATTCTTTGCGCTATTTACTTCTGTTACACCAGATAGAGGGTCTACCGGAAACAACCTTTCTACTTTCTCAAGGTAGGGGGAAGGTCTGCGTACACACTACCCTCACCAGACCCCACATGTAGGATTACATTGACTTTTTTGTTGTTGTTGTACACCAGATAGCCTTGTATGCCTTCATCTTAATCATTCACTTCTAGTAAAATTTGTTAGAGCCCTTTAGAAGAATAATTTTTCTTTTGATAATTCATATCACAGTATAAAATTGGCCTGATATTAGCTTAAATGGAAAGACATGATAAGTAAGGATTCATATAGCCGACCCAAACTTGAGTTTGGGGTTGAGGCTTGGTTGTTGTTGCTGTAATTGTTTAAATCACAAAAGCACCTTCCAACAACATCCCAGCTATTCCAAAAATATATACTTTGTTTATAGCAAAGTAGAAAAGGAAGTCATTTGTAGCTTTTGTTTCTTTCTCTTTTGTTAGTGGATTTAGGAATTCAAAAGCTTAAAACATTAATTGAGTAGGCAATTGTTAAAATTTTTGAAAAGAGCCTATTTGATCTACTTCATTAAGGATATGTTGACGTTTTAGATATTCTTACTCAAGCTATTCTTACCAAAAGAGGTGAAAGAGTTGGTCCAGCATCGTAAGGTAGACCACCCACTACAAAAGAATAGAGAGGGGTAAAAATTAAAAAAAGATATAGGCTTTAGAGATAGAAGTTTTGAGTGCTTCTGATGTTCTTTATCCAATATATACTTGCAGATAGGCACCTAAATCTGTTTGCTCCTACATGTGGCCCTCAGTTAGCTCCATTCATTTCAATGGCAGCATGCTGTGTATTATGTACTGTATTTGGCATAAAATACTATATACTTGGTTATCCTTCGATCTTCATAAATTCTTGGTCACCTTCTTACTTTTCGTTGAAGTTGTTTTCTGGTCGACAAGTAAATAAGTTTTTAAATGGGACAAGCCCACATACTGAAAGTAGAAAGAAAGTCCCTTCTGGCTAATATATGAAATATAATCATGCATTACTGCTTTCTTAACCTTCTTCCTGATCAGTATATTCAAAGTTTCTGACCTGAAGAAACATGATTAAATGGTTACATTGTGCATAAGATTTTCAGGTGTTACATGTTCACACTCATCTCAAGTGGTCCAACGTGCTATAGGAATGATAGAAAAGCTTAAATAATTTGGAGTAATTCTAATGCATGAAGAGATCAAATAGTTGCTTCTCCCTTGCAGGTAACTAGCGTAAGTTATCACCCAAAAGAAAGCTGCATGATAACTTCTTCTGTAGATAGCACAGTCCGAGTTTGGAAAGCATGAGATATGGAACCAGATCTTTTCCCGATAACCGTACATGAAGAAAGTTGTGTACTCGAATCAAACCAACAGTCTATGAAAGAATACCACTCACATAGTCGGACATGAGAAGCGTGGCAAAGCTAACACCTCAATGCAATCTCAAAGGTGCCAATCTGGACTTTGAACTTACAAGTTGGTGAGCTTGATTCTTTCCAGTTCAAGTCTGTAATTACTATTTATGTGGTTGTAATGTGATCCTTCATGATATAGTTTGTTGTTTGTGATATAGAACTTACTGCAGAATTTGTTTGAACCTCTCATTTCACCCCTTTTCTTCTCCGACATGTGATCGGGGAGGGTGGTGGTTTGGGTAGGATGATGTAGCTTTTCTATGATTGTGAAACATAGAAAGTGGCTCTCTGACCAATGACAAATATAAAGGAAAACAAAGATTTATTAGCCTACCTAAATATTTCATGCTATTGCCTATTAGTTCTGCTATTTTTGGGTCTATTCATTACCTCATTTTCGATTATACCTCTAGGATTAACAAGTTATGACCCTATTAGAAAGCATACCTGTTGAATTGTCCAAGAAATTGTGGTCTTATAGTGATGGTAATACCGTAATAAGCTGGAAAACTATTGCTTCATCCATACCATCCTTTTGGGTCTTCGGGTTCCTTTTCTGGGCCTTTTTGTTGAGCAAAGGTAAATTAAAAATGAAATGAATAAAGAAAAGAAAGTTCTAGTAGCATTCGTTTTAACCTTTTAAACTGAGTCTTATTAGCTAATAAATTATTGAGGTACCAGTTTCTTGTTTGTTCCAGAATTTTCTCTTCACATGGTACCTGTTACATCCCACCGGCGTAGGTATTTGGTAACTTTTTCCATCAAGATTTGGAAGATAGAGTGAATCACCTAGTGTGTTTATTCTTCGTTGGGATTTGAACCTGAGTTTTTATAATTCTCTACATACTTTATTGATCATTAGGTCACACCCTTAGGTGTAAAGAACATTTAAAGAATTTTCTCACGTATCTTGTCTCGTATTTGGGATACTAAAGTGATTTACCTCACTCTTTGTTTTTTCTAAGTATAATTTTTAAACCTCCTACTCCGACTTATTACTTTGTAGAAATGACATCAGGTAGCCACTTTGAAGGGCCGCTATTTAGGACTTAGCCAGTGTGTCTTAAATTTCAATTTTTCAGTTTAATTTTTTAGGGCAAAAATATCGTGAATGGTCCTAAAGTTAAGGTTTTTAGTTTAAATTTCAGACAAACTAAGTACTCAGCTAATTCAGGATTGATGATATTTTTGCTCTTTCTGCCTGACATATAAGTCAGGTACTTTTGTAGAGCCCATATTAATATTGTGTGCCAATTTAAATACTCCTAAAAATGGTCTATTTTGAGTTCGACTCCAAGGGAAATCTCACACTCAGAATTTGGTCAAGTTAGTCTAGTTGCCTAGTGACTTCTCCAAGTCTATGACATCAAAGTCTCAGATTTTTGCTTCTATGAAAACTACATAAGGGAATGGAACTAGAAAAAGTTAGAAAGATGAAGAAAGATAGCGAAATAAAATACAGCTCCTTTCCCTTGTTTTGTTCTATGAGAAAAATCACAAAGAACGCAAGTATTTAAAACTAATCAAGAAAGGAGAAAGTTTACTGCCACACCAGGTAAAAAGGATTTTATCATATAAAGAACTCCTAAAATATATTGTGACCAACATTTTTTTAAGTAATATCTATATTTTAAGTATTTGTGACCAAATATCAACACTATATCTAATTTCAAATGTCTAATATAGTAATATGTATCTTAAAGCATCTAAATTGAAGTGGCAAAATAATTAATTTAGAAGATTATAATATTAAATTCTAAATCCCGAAAAAGACAACTTCTTTGTGACATAAATGTGATATATATATATCACTTACAAACGTCATATAAGTTTTAAAAGATACTCTTATTAAATCGAACAGGTGGGGTTTGGAACTTAGGTTTGTTTAAGATATTACTTAACGGTCTGAAAGACTTAAATTGGGGACTTATGTCAACAACATTCTCCTGTTTGTTTTTGTCTTTTTTAATCTTTGACAAATAGAAGCAAAAGACTTTTAAGAAAATCATTGACTAGTGTAACGTACTTTGCAATAATTGGCGGAAATCATTCAGCTTAGCACATGGAAAACGATAGGTCAATTTGTCACATTCCCACTTACCAAAAATTGGCTGGAAATTGGACCGTTACAGCTGTTTTCTTTTTGGCAAATTGAATGGTGGCTGAATTAGCTGACCTTACACTTTGTTTTCTTTTGGCTTTATAACATTCCTGTTAGTCAATTACAAGAAGGAACTTTTAACCAAAAAAGTGTTATGAATATATTATATTATGGATGTTCATTTAGTACTCCATTGGAAATAAGCCTCCTG
>AWOL01S0071168.1:11925-22912 GCA_000715115.1 Nicotiana otophora | reverse complement strand
TATATATATATATACAGCGGCCTTGTGGGCGCAGAGGTGTGGTTAATAATTGTGGGGACATAGGTGAGCTGCATTCTATATTACAATCCGCAGCTATCAGAGTCTCCTTCAGAGTTATTATATTTTTCTGTCAAATTTATATTCTGAACAGATGCTGTATTTTATTTTTAATTCCCTAGTAAATGTTCATGTACTTGTGACACCGGATTTTGGGAATGATTGAGAACTTTTTAGAAATTTAGTTGCTAAAAATATTTATCATTTACTCTATGAGTTTTATCTTTACAATTTTATTGAAGAAAATTTTATTTCAAAAATACTAAAATGGGTAATTAAGTTAATTGATTATGGATGGCTTGCCTAACAGTGGTGTCCGGCGCCATCACAGCCTTTTTGGATTTTGGGCCGTGACAAGTTCGAACTGTATCATGTATCTTTCAGTGATATTGTGATGACCCAAATGTTATCTTTAATTTAAACATTTATTTCTGTGTTATAAAACCTAGAAAAGCACTATTCATCACTCCTCAACTTGCGCGCGCAGTCCGTATAATGTTTCAGAAAGTTTTTATATGAAACATTGATTAAAATATGAAATAGAGCTTTAAAACTCAATTAAGTTGACTCGGGTTAACATTTTAGCAAATGGACCTGGATCAGTATTTTGATAGTTATGGTAGGTCCGTATCGTGATTTGGGACTTGGGCGTATGCCCGAAATTTAATTTGGAAGTCCCTAGCTTAAGTTATGGCCATTTGACGGAAACTAGAAATTTAAAGTCTAAAGATTTCCAAAGTTTGACCATGAATTTGACTTTATTGATATCAGACTCGGATTGAGATTCTGAAAATTTGAATAGCTCCTTTATGGAATTTTTTGACTTGTGTGCCAAATTTGAAGTCATTCCGGATTCATTTAATATGTTTCGGCACGAGTTTTTTAAATTAAAAATTTTGAAACTCATAATTCTGAATCGAGATGTGAATGGTAATTTCGATATTGTTTGACGCGATTTGAAACCCCGAGTACGTCTGTATTATGTTACGGGACTTGTTGGTATATTTGAATGGGATCCCGAGTGGCTCAGTGAGTTTCAGGATGAGTTTTAAGCGAGTCCGGGCATTTCGGCACTCTGATGTTGTTCTAGAACTTTTGGAAGTGCGGGGGCACATTTTTGAGTGTTGAGGCAAAGGAAAAAGTGCGGACCGCAGAGCAAAAGTGCGGACCGCACAATTCTTTTCGCGACCGCACTTCAAGGGGTTCTGCAGGTTCGATGGCCTAATTTCGGAAGCTTATATCTTTTAATCTATAAGGAATTTGGAAATAATTCAAAATTAAAAGTTGTAGTCCTTTGAATCTATTAGGTAGGAACATGCGCACCTGCGAGGAATTTTCGCAGGTGCGAAAGCCGCATGTGCGGTACTCCTTTCGCAGGTGCGAAAAACCTGTCTGGGCAGAACCTTAAAACGGACGAAAATGCAGTCCATTTCTTTCTATTTTACATCCATTGTTGGGCGATTTCAGAGCTCTTTGTGAGGAGTTTTCAACAATCAACTTGGAGGTAAGTTAATTCTACACCCTTTGAGTTAAATACATAGATTATAAGTAGATTATAACTAGTAAATCTTAGAAATCAAAGAGTTAGATGAAAAACCTAGATTTTTATAAAAATAAGATTTTGACCACGAAAATAGTTATGGAATTGGGTAGAAATTATATATTCAAGTTCTTGATATTATGAGTAACATTTTCATCCGAAAATTTCCAGAATCCGAGCATGTGGGCCTGGGTGAATTTTAGAAATTTTACCATTTTGGATAGGGTAATTTATTTAATAGATGAATTTCGAATTTATTGAACATATATTAATTATTTTATATAACGTTTGGATAGTTTCGGATATTTCGGCATCGAATCGAGAATTTTACGCGACGCGATAATTGAAAAGTGGACTTTGAGATGAGGTAAGTCTCTTGTCTAATCTTGTGAGGGAAAAATTACCCCATAGGGATTAAATTGAATAATTATTGCTAATTGACTTGGGTCTAATTTCGGAAGCTTATATCTTTTAATCTATAAGGAATTTGAAAATGATTAAAAATTGAAAGTTGTAGTCCTTTGAATCTAGTTTCTAGAAAGGTATAGCATTAATCATTTTGACATTTATAGAGAAAGTAATGGCCAATTTACTCAATCTTGATAGTGTATCCACTATTGAAGTGCGGCCGCACAATTTGGATAGCGGCCGCAGAACCCGGGATGTGGAGTCAGCACAATGAGGGGTCAGATTGTGTACTTTATAACCGAGGGTTTGGGTATTATTTCACATTTGGACTTTGGGAGCTCGGTTTATGATGAGTTTTCGTGGGTTTTTCAGAAAATTCATTGGGGTAAGTATTCCTTATCCTATATTGATTATATTTCATGATTCCATACTCATTTACAACATAAATCCGTGAATTTATGGAAGAAAAATCAGATTTTTATAAAATCTTCCGAAAATATAAAATGAAGATTTGAAGGTCAATCCGATGTCGGAATTTGATAATTTTTATACGGTTGAACTGGTCTCGGAACCGGTGTTCGGATTTCATAAGTCTTTTCGAGATTCGAGACGTGGGTCCCACTGTTGGTTTTTGACATGAATTTAGGATTTTAATCTGAAAAATTAGTAAATTTATATGGAATTAATTTCTACGATTTGTATTGAGAATATTGAATTGTTTATGAATAGATTTGTAGATTTCGGACACGAATTCACGTGGCAAAGGTTTATTGGAATCTTAATTTTTTTTTGCAAAGCGAGGTAAGTGTCGTGTTAACCTTCACTTGAGGGAATAGAACCCTTGAATGATTTGTTATATGAAATTCATGTGAACGACGTATAGGCGAGGTGACGAGTGTCTATACGTCATCAAATTAATTATTTGCATAATTATTTGAAATCATAAATTATTTTAAGACATGAATTAATTATTATATTAATTGTTTCTCTCATATTCCTTGCTCAATATTATGCCTTGAATCCATGCTATTATGGTTACATGTTTATTTGACTTATGTGATTAAATTGCTACTTGACATGTAGTATATTAGAAATTAAATTGACTATTTTCTCCTTGATTTCCATAATTAATTGCTACTTGTCATTACTTGTCCCTAAATAATTTATAAATATTGTGTGCATTGTTGCCTAATAATTTCTTACAGAATGTGGTATTTATTGGAGTATTTTTATTATATTTAAGAGTTGTTAAATTATATTGTTGGAGCAGGTTGCACGCCGCAACAGAAATAAAAATGAATATATTGGAGGATCGGGTTGCACACCGCAACGGATTATATTTTAAGTTTATATTGTTTGAGCGGGTTGCACGCCGCAACGAAAATTTATTGAAGAATTATATTGTTGGAACGGGTTGCACGCCGCAACGAAAATTGATTGAAATAATAATTAGTTATGACTGTCGAGCTGACTTCAACTGTTAAAATGAGTTACCTAATTTATTTCTATTATTGTTATTATTATTATTATTATTATTATTATTGCGTACAGGTTAATGTAAGTGACCTGCCTTAGCCTCGTCACTACTTCGTCGAGGTTAGACTCGACACTTACTGGGTGCATGGAGTCGGTTGAACTCATACTACACTTTGCACTTCCTGTGCAGATTACGGAGTTGGTCCCAGCGACGTGCTGTATATTGTGCTCGGATTCAGCTACCAGTGGAGACTTGAGGTATAGTTTTTCGGCGTTCGCAACTTTGAAGTCCCCTTCTACTTTATTTTGGTTGTGTGTTTTCTTCCAGACAACTTTATTTTTATTCATACCCTTGTTTGTATTATTCTAGAAGCTCGTGCACTTGTAACTCCAGTTCTAGGATGGTTTTTAGACAGCGCAATTATTATGGATCATTCACTCTATTTCAGACTTTATTTCCACATTTGTTTCTTTGTTATTATTAAATTTAAAATTGTTTAAAAATGGCTACTATTATTCTAACGTTGGCTTGCCCAGCAAGTGAAATGTTAGGCACCATCACGGTCCCGAAGGTGGAAATTTCGGGACGTGACAGTTGGTATCAGAGCACTAGGTTACTTAGGTCTCACGAGTCACGAGCAAGCTTATGAGAGTTTGAAAGGTCAGTACGGAGACGTATGTACTTATCTTTCAGAGGCTATGAAGTTTAGGAACAATATGACTTCCTTCTTATTCTGTTGTGTGATCTTATTTTATCATCGATGATTGAATCATTCTATTCTTATTCTCTCGCAGATGGTGAGAACACGTAATACATCTATCGATGGACAGGGACCAGAGCCCTTGGTGGAAACTATGGACAGAGGTAGAGGTCGAGGCCGAGGTCGCACTAGAGGCCGAGGCAGAGGCAGAAGTAGAGCTCAGTCTAGAGCTCGAGCAGCAGCACCTGTTGTAGAACCTCATGTGGATCTTCAGGAGGAGGTTCCAGTTCGGACTGTACCCGTTGGACCAGTTCAGGTTCCAGAAGGATTCATAGCTACTCCAGTGCTTCGGGACGCTCTAGTTAGTTTGGTGAGTCTTATAGAGGGCATGGCCCAGAATGGTACATTTCCAGTGGCACCGACTGTCTCACAGACTGGGGGAGGAGCACAAACTCCCACTACTACCGCTTTGGAGCAGATGGCTCTAAGAATCAGGCTCCAGCAGCCCCGCCAGTTGGGGTAGTTCAACCAGTTGTTGCAGCACAGGCCGGTGATAGGCCCACCATGTCTTCTAAGGCTTTATTGAGGTTCGACAAGTTTACTAAGCTCTTTCAAGTTCACTTCAGTGGTACACCTTATGCGGACCTATAGGATTATCTTGACCGCTGCCATGAGGTATTGTGGAACATGGGTATAGTTGAGACCAATGTGGTCGATTTTGCTATATTTCAGATGACAGGTTTTGCCAAGAGGTGGTGGAGAGATTACACATTGACCAGACCAGTTGGATCGCCTACATTGACCTGGGAGCAGTTCTCACGACTATTTTTAGAGAAGTTCCTCCCTATCACATTGAAAGAGGATTACCGCAGGTAATCTGAGCATCTACAGCAGGGCAATATGACTATTACTCAGTACGAGGCCCGTTTTGTGGATTTAGCCCGTCATGCTCTCCTTTTACTACCTACTGAGGGAGAGAGAGTGATGAGGTTTATTGATGGACTCACTCACCCTATCAGGCTTCAGATGTCCAAGGAGATCGAAAGTGAGATTTCCTTTCAGGCGGCTGCTAATGTTGCTAGGAGGATCGATATGGTTCTTGCACATGAGAGAGGGCAAGGGTCTGATAAGAGGCCTCTTCAGTTCGGTGGGTTCAGTGGTGCCTCATCTGGAGGCAAGGGTAATTTTGGTAGGGGTCATCCTCCCATGCCATTTCATTCAGCACTTCAGGCATCTCACGGTGCTTCAAGGAGTCACAGTCCTATTATGCCTTACTCTGGGCAGCAAATATTTAGTGCACATTCAGCTCCTATCAGTGCACCACCACTCCAAAGTCACTACATCGGTTATTCGGCCTGTTCGGGTCAGCTGCAGCTTCAGCTTCAGCAGCCACAACAACAGGATGGGTGTTTTGTGTATAGGAACATTGGTCACATCAGGAGGTATTGCCCTAGGTTGTCGGGCAACAGATCTCGACAGGATTCTCGTGCCTTCACACTGGTACCGGTTGCTTCACCGCCTACTCAGCCAGCTAGAGATAGGGGTCAGGAAGCTAGAGTTAGAGGTCAGGCCATTAGAGGTAGAGGTCAGTCCGTTAGAGGTGGAGGCCAGCCAGTTAGAGGTCGTCCCAAAGACGCGGTTCAGAGTGGTGGGGCCCAGCCCCAATTCTATGCTTTTCCATCTAGGCATGAGGCCGAGTCATCCGATGCAGTGATCACAAGTATTGTTCTAGTTTGCCATAGAGATGCTTCAGTTTTATTTGATCCAGGATATACTTATTCCTATGTGTCCTCCTATTTTGCTTCATATCTGGTTGTACCTCGTGATTCTCTGAGTGCTTTTGTGTGTGTATCTACACCAGTGAGAGATTGTGTTGTAGTAGATCATGTAAAGCATTCGTGTGTGGTTACTATTGGGAGTCCTGAGACTAACGTGGATCTTCTACTTGACATGGTAGATTTTGATGTCATCTTGGGTATGGATTGGCTGTCACCTTATCATGCTATATTGGATTGTCATACCAAAATAGTGACCCTAGCCATGCCGGGGTTACCCCGAATAAAATGGAAAGGGACTCTTGGCCATTCCACCAGCAAGGTTATCTCTTATGTAAAGGCTCGTCGTATGGTCGAGAAGGGTTGTCTAGCTTATTTGGCTCATATTCGCGATTCTAGTGCGGATGTTCCTTCTATGGATTCAGTTCCAGTTGTCCGTATATTTCCAGATGTATTTCCTGCAGATCTGCCGGGGATGCCACTCAATAGAGATATCGACTTTTGTATTGATTTAGCTCCGGGCACTCAGCCCATTTCTATCCCACCATACTGTCTGACCCCGCAGGAGTTGGAAGAATTGAAGGAGCAATTACAAGACTTGCTTGATCAGGGATTCATTAGGCCCAGTGTCTCGCCCTGGGGTGCACCAGTATTATTTGTAAAGAAGAAAGATGGTTCAATGCGGATGTGTATAGATTATCGACAGTTGAACAAGGTCACTATCAAGAACATGTAGAACCTAAACTGGTCCAACGGGTACAGTGCGAACTGGAACCTCCTCTTGAAGATCCACATGAGTTTCTACAACAGGTGCTGCTGCTCGAGCTCTAGACTGAGCTCTACCTCTGCCTCTGCCTTGGCCTCTAGTGTGACCTCAGCCTCGACCTCTACCTCTGTCCATAGTTGCCACCGGGGGCTCTGGTCCATGTCCATCGGTAGATGTATTACGTGTTCTCACCATCAGCGAGAGAATAAGAATAGAATGATTCAATCATCGATGATAGAATAAGATCGCACAACAGAATAAGAAGGAAGTGATATTGTTCCTAAACTTCATAGCCTCTGAAAGATAAGTACAGACGTCTTCGTACTGATCCTTCAGACTCTAATAAGCTTGCTCGTGACTCGTGAGACCTAAGTAACCTAGTGCTCTAATACCAACTATCACGACCCGAAATTCCTACCTTCGGGACCGTGATGGTTCCTAACATTTCACTTACTAGGCAAGCCAACGTTAGAATAACATTAGCCATTTTTAAACAATTTTAAATTTAATAATAACAAAGAAATAAATGCGGAAATAAAGTCTGAAATAGAGTGAATGATCCATAATAATTGTGATGTCTAAATACCATCCCAGAACTAGAGTCACAAGTGCACGAGCTTCTAGAATAATACAAACAAGGGTCTGAATAAAAATAAAGCTGTCTGGAAGAAAACACACAACCAAAATAAAGTAGAAGGGGACTTCAGAGTTGCGAACGCCAGGCAACTATACCTCAAGTCTCCACTGGTAGTTGAATCCGAGCACAATCTATAGTACGCCGTTGGGACCAACTCCGTAATCTGCACAGGAAGTGCAGAGTATAGTATGAGTACAACCGACCCCATGTACCCAGTAAGTGTCGAGCCTAACCTTGATGAAGTAGTGACGAGGCTAAGGCAGGTCACTTACATTAACCTGTACGTCCCAGCCATGAGATAGGGAAAGGGTCTGATAAGAGGCCTCATCAGTTCGATGGGTTCAGTGGTGCCTCATCTGGAGGCAAGAGTAATTTTGGTAGGGGTCATCCTCCCAGGCCGTTTAATTCAGCACTTCAGGCATCTCACGGTGCTTCAGGGAGTCACAGTCCTATTATACCTTACTCTGGGCAGCCAACATTTAGTGCACATTCAGCTCCTATCAGTGCACCACCTCTCCAAAGTCACTACATCAATTATCCGGCCTGTTCGGGTCAGCTGTAGCTTCAGCTTTAGCAGCCACGACAGCAGGATGGGTGTTTTGAGTATGGGAACATTGGTAACATCAAGAGGTATTGCCCTAGGTTGTCGAGAAACAAATCTCGGCAGGATTCTCGTGCCATCATACTGGCACCGGTTGCTTCATCGCCTACTCAGCCAGCTAGAGGTAGGGGTTAGGAATCTAGAGGTGGAGGTCAGGCCATTATAGGTGGAGGTCAGTCCGTTAGAGGTGGAGGCCAGCCAGTTAGAGACCGTCCTAGAGACGCGGTTTAGAGTGATGGGGCCCAGCCCCGATTCTATGCTTTTCCAGCTAGGCCTGAGGCCGAGTCATCTGATGCAGTGATCACAGGTATTGTTCTAGTTTGCCATAGAGATGCTTCAATTTTATTTGATCCAGTCTACTTATTCCTATGTGTCCTCCTATTTTGCTTCATATCTGGTTGTACCTCTTGATTCTTTAAGTGCTTCTGTGTGTGTATCTACACCGGTGAGAGATTCTATTATAATAGATCATGTATATCATTCATGTGTGGTTACTATTGGGAGTTCTGAGACTAGCGTGGATCCTTTACTTCTTGGCATGGTAGATTTTGATGTCATCTTGGGTATGGATTGGCTGTCACCTTATCATGCTATATTGGATTGTCATGCCAAAACGGTGACCCTAGCCATCCCGGGTTACCCCGAATAAAATGGAAAGGGAATCTTGGCCATTCCACCAGCAGGGTTATCTCTTATGTGAAGGCTCGTCGTATGGTCGAGAAGGACTGTCTAGCTTATTTGGCTCATATTCCCGATTCTAGTGCGGATGTTCCTTCTATGGATTCAGTTCCAGTTGTCCGTAAATTTCCAGATGTATTTCCTGCAGATCTATCAGGGATGCCACCCAACAGAGATATCGACTTCTGTATTGATTTAGATCTGGGCACTCAGCCCATTTCTATCCCACCATATCATATGGCCCCGTAGGAGTTGAAAGAATTAAAGGAGCAGTTACAAGACTTGCTTGATCGGGGATTCATTAGGCCCAGTGTCTCGCCTTGGGGTGCACCGGTATTATTTGTAAAGAAGAAAGATGGTTCAATGCGGATCTGTATAGATTATCGACAGTTGAACAAGGTCACTCTCAAGAACAAGTATCCGTTGCCAAGAATTGATGACTTATTTGATCAACTTCAGGGTGCCAAGGTAGTTTTGAAGATTGATTTGAGTTCTGGTTATCATCAGTTGAAGATTAGGGCATCCGATGTCCCTAAGACAGCTTTTCGGACTTGCTATGGGCATTAAGAATTCCTAGTGATGTCATTTGGGCCAACAAATGCCCCAACAACATTTCTGGATTTGATGAACCAGGTGTTCAAACCCTATTTAGATTCTTTTGTGGTTGTATTCATTGATGATATCTTGATTTACTCCAGCAGTTGAGAGGAGCATGAGAAACATCTTCGAATTATGCTTCAGACTTTGAAGAATAATCAGTTATATGCCAAATTTTCAAAATGCGAATTTTGGTTAGACTCAGTTGCCTTTTTGGGTCATGTTGTATCGACAGAAGGCATAAAATTGGATCCTAAGAAGATTGAGGTAGTTTAGAATTGTCCTAGACCTACTTCAGCTACAAAGATCTGGAGTTTCTTGGGATTGGTAGGTTATTATTGTCGATTTGTGGAGGGGTTTTCATCCATAGCATCCCCGCTGACCAAATTGACCCAGAAGGGTGCCCCATTCAGATGGTCAGACGAGTGTGATTTGAGCTTTCAGAAGCTCAAGACCGCTTTGACTACAACGTCAGTGTTGGTATTACCCATAGGTTAAGGATCTTATACGGTATATTGTGATGCATCTCGCGTTGGGTTTGGTGCAGTATTGATTCAAGATGGCAGGGTGATTGCATATGCGTCATGGTAGTTGAAAGTTCAGGAGAAGAATTATCCTGTTCATGACTTAGAATTGGCAACCATTGTCCATGCACTAAAGATTTGGAGGCATTACCTTTACGGTGTCTCGTGTGAGGTATTCACTGATCATCGTAGCCTACAGTATCTATTCAAAAAAAAAGATCTCATTTTGAGGTAGAGAAGGTGGTTGGAGTTGTTGAAAGACTATGATATCACCATTTTGTATCACCTTGGGAAGGCCAATATGGTGGCCGATGCTTTGAGTAGAAAGGCTGTGAGTATGGGTAGTCTTGTGTATATTCCGGTTGGAGAGAGACCGTTAGCTGTAGATATTCAGACTTTGGCTAATCAGTTCGTGAGATTAGATATTTCAGAACCTAGTCGGGTTCAAGCTTGCACAGTCGCTCGGTCTTCTTTATATGAGCGCATCCGAGAGCGACAATATGATGATCCTTATTTTCTTGTCCTTAAGGATACGGTGCGACACGGTGATGCCAAACAGGTTGCTGTGGGAGAAGATGAAGTTCTGTGGATGCAGGGTCGTATTTATGTGCCTAATGTGGATGGGATTCGTGAATTAATTCTTGAAGAGGCCCACCATTCCAGGTATTCTATTCATCCAGGTGCCACCAAAATGTATCAAGATTTATGGCAACATTATTGGTGGAAGAGAATGAGTAAGGATATAGTTGCATATGTACCTCGGTGTCTAAATTGTCAACAAGTCAAGTACGAGCATCAAAGACCTGGTGGTTTGCTTCAGAAGTTAGAAATTCCTGAGTGGAAGTGGGAGCATATCACTATGGATTTTGTTGTTGGGCTCCCACGGACAGAGAAAATTCGACGCAGTTTGGGTCATTGTGGACAGGTTGACTAAGTCAGCACATCTCATTCCAGTAGCAGTTACCTATTCTTCAGAGCGGTTAGCGAAGATTTACATCTGCGAGATTGTTCGCCTTCACGGTATGCCTGTATATATTATTTCTGATCTAGGTACGCAGTTCACTTTGCAATTCTGGAGGGCTGTACAACGTGAGTTAGGCACGTGGGTTGAGTTGAGTACAATATTTCATCCACAGAGAGATGGACAGTCTGAGCGCACTATTCAGATATTGGAAGATATGCTTCGCGCTTGTGTTATAAACTTTGGAGTTCTTGGGATCAGTTCTT
>AWOL01S0071165.1:487-16103 GCA_000715115.1 Nicotiana otophora | reverse complement strand
TAACTTCAGTTGAGTACAACATTTCACCCTCAGAAGGACGGATAGTCCGAGTGCACTATTCAGCGCTTGTGTCATTGATTTCGGGGGTTCTTAGGACCAATTTTGGCAGCTCACATAGTTTGCCTACAACAATAGCTATTAGTCGAGCATTCAGATGGCTCTGTATGAGGCTTTGTATGGGAGACGATGTCGATCTTCGGTAGGTTGGTTTGAGCCTGGAGAGGCTAGGCTATTGGGTACAAACTTGGTTCAGGATGCTTTGGACAAGGTTAAATTGATTCAGGATCGGCTTCACACGGTGCAGTCTAGATAAAAGGGTTACACCGATAGGAAGGTTTGTAATGTTGCTTTCATGGTAAGGGAGAAGGTACTACTCAAGGTTTCACCCATGAAGGGTGTTATGAGGTTCAGGAAGAAGGGTATGTTGATCCCTCGGTATATTGGGTCGTTTGAGGTACTTCAGAGGATTGGAGATGTGGCTTACAAGCTTGCCTTACCACCTAGTTTGTCGAGTGTGCATCCGGTATTCCATGTCTTTATGCTTTGGAAGTATTTCGGCGATTCATCTCATGTTCTGGATTACAGCACAGTTCGGTTGGATGGTGATTTGACTTATGATGTAGAACCAGTGGCCATTTTGGATAGGCAGGTTCGAAAGTTATGTCAAATGACATAGCTTTAGTTAAGGTGTAGTGGAGAGGTCAACCAGTTGAGGAGGCTACTTGGGAGACCGAGCGGGAGATGCGGAGCAGATTTCCACGCCTATTTGAGACTCAAGGTACGTTTCTAGACCCGTTCCAGGATGAACGTTTGTTTATAAGGGGGAGGATGTAACGACCCGGCCTGCCATTTTGGGAGTAGTAGCCCTATTGTCCCATTTACTACCCATTGTATGCTTTATAGTCGCTATGTGACTTGCCGGGATAGTTGGTTCAGTTCCGGTAAGGTTTCAGAATTAATTGAGACACTTAGTCTAAACGATGAAAACTTAAGTTGCAAAGATTGTCCGGATATGGACTAATGTGTACACGACTCCGAAATGGAGTTTTGATGGTTTTGTTAGCTCCATTGGGTGATTTTGGACTTAGGACCGTGTCCAGATTGTGATTTGGAGGTCCGTAGTGGAATTTGGCTTGAAATGGCGAAAATTGGAAATTTGAAAGTTTGACCGAGAGTGGAGTTTGTGTATAACGGGCTCGTATTGTGGTTCCAGGAGTTGGAGTAGATCCGTGGTGTCATTTGTTACTTGTGAGCAAACTTTGAGGTCAATCGGACATGATCTGATAGGTTTCGGCATCGTTCGTAGAAGTTGGAATTTCCTTAGGTTCAATAGGCTTGAATTGGGGTGCGATTCATGTTTCTTATGTTTTTTGATGTAATATAAGGGCTCGACTAAGTTCGTATCATGTTTTAGAACTTGTCGGTATAATTGGTTGAGGTCCCGGGGGCCTCGGGTGGAGTTCGGATGATCAACAGATAGAATTTGGAGTTTGGAGGGTTGCTGTAGCTTGAAGTCTTCTGGTGCAATCGCACCTGCGGAACTTTGGTCGCAGGTGCGAGCTCGAACGTGTGAGCTGGGAGCGAGGCAATTTCCGCACTTACATGGTCGCAGATGCAACGTCATGAGCGCAGAAGCGGAATTGGCTAGTGGGGGAGTTTGCGGAAGTACGATCGGAACTCCGCACCTGCGACTACGCAGATGCGGAGGCAGGACCATAGAAGCAAAGGGAGCCTTGGGGCATGTCGGCAGAAGCAGAGCATTTATCCACAAAAGTGGAACCGCAGGTACGGTTAAGTAATCAGCAAAAGGGAAAAGGCTGGGCAGTGTATTAAAACGAGGGTTCCGAGATTTTCTTCCTTTTTGAACATTCCAAGCTCGGGATTAGGCGATTTTGAGAGGCGTTTCGAAGTCACTTGTGGTTTAATTTGTTCAATAATTATGTTTCCCCATTGATTTTCCCACCTAGATTGTGTGGCTTTGAAGTGTATATTGGAAATTTAAGGCTAGGGATTTTGGAGGCCGGTTCGCGAGGCAAGGGTGTGTTGGAGTAGGATTTGCACGGCTGGACGTAAATAACAATTCTAAATTTGGTTCTGAGGGTATGAAACCCCGTATTATGTATCATGTGATTGGATTGGCACCTGCGGTTCCGCTTTTGTGAAAAAATCCTCCGCTTCTGCGGACATGCCCCAAGGCTGCCTTCGCTTCTATGGTTCTGCCTCCGTATGTGCGCAATAGCAAGTGCGGAGTTCCCATCGCACCTGCACAAGCTCCCCTACTGGCCAATTCCGCTTTTGCACTCATGACGCCGCATCTGCGATCACGCAGGTGCGAAAATTACCTCGCACGTGTGACCACTGCACACCTCCATCCTAGGGCGCTTCTGCGCTTACCAGCTCACACCTGCGAGCTCGCACCTGCGAACTCTATCCGAGGCCCCTGGGACCTCAACTAATTATACCAACAACTCCAAAAACAAGATACGAACTTCGTCGAGCCCTCAAATCACATCAAACAACATCAGAAACATGAATCGAACCTCAATTCAAGCCTATTGAAACTAAGGAAATGCCAACATCTACGAACGACGCCAATATCTATCAAATCACATCCGATTGACCTCAAATTTTGCACACAAGTCACAAATGACACCACGGACCTACTACAACTCCCGAAACCCCAATCCGAGCTCGGTATCAACAACGTCCGATATCGAACAAACTTTCGAATTTCCAACTTACGCCATTTCAAGCCTAATTCCTCTACGTACATCCAAATCAAAATCTGGACACGTTCCTATGTCCAATATCACCCAAAGGAGCTAACAGATCCATAAAAACTCCATTAAGGAGTCGTCTACGCATAAGTCCACATCCGATTTACCTTTTCAACTTAACTTTTCATCCTTGAGACTAAGTATCTCAATTAATTCCAAAACCTCACCGGACCCGAACCAACTACCCCGGCAAGTCACATAACAACTGTAAAGCATAAAATGAGTAATAAATGGGGAATAGGGATCCTACTCCCAAAATGACCGGCCGGGTCGTTACAGAATCACAACCGAGGTACCACCTCGAAATCACATTTTATGAGTCATAATCACAATCTTTCCTTATATCACCGCGTGAGACATGCATTTAGTTTTGAAAATCATTTTCCTGAAATAGCTACACGCGTTTTAGCCCACCTTATCTCACCACGTGGCTTCAAGTAGTTTCCCTACTAGCAATATGCGTATCAAGCCCACCTTAACTCACGGCATGAGTATCAACCCCTAGCCTTATACCACCGCATGCGTATCAATATCACAACACAATCACAACTTGTACCACAAGTTCCCATATGCCACAACTTGCCAAAAAGTCAACAATACCAGTGTTTCAACAACAAAGAGCCCATGGCTCAATCACAATGTGTACCAGAATCTCAGCAATAACACAATGAATGAGAATTGCTCAACAAGGAAAGATATCACTACAATTAACAACTTCATTTCAATGTGATAACGACTTCTACAATGTCAACACCAACAACTCAACAAGAAGATATTCCACGAAATAACAACTTTAAGTAAAACTAATTCAACAATTAAAGATATAACAAGACAATAAGGAAAGTAAAAACTTCTACTAAAGCATACGACAGCATGTATAACAAGTATTAGTTAAAACAAGTGCTAACAACGTCAAATAAAACATGTAAGAGTTGATTAACACATGTAAGTGTAGATTAATAATGAAAGATATAACATATTATGACAATTCAATTAAGGACATGGAAAGAGTCTAAATAGCATAAATCAATCAAATACCACATATAGCCCGTGTACACACTCGTCACCTCGTGTACACGTCTTCCACATAACACAAATAGCACAATCAATCCAAAGCCTAAGGGGTAGTTCGCCCACACAAAGTTAGACAAGATACTTATCTCAATTATGCCAAATCAACACTCAAAGATAGCTTTCTATTTAAAACTCGCTTTCGCACGGCTCAAATCTAACCAAAACTAATTAATAACATTAAATAGTGCAAGAGGAACTAATTACAATAGATAAAGGTATGATCTTTACACATTTTTCAAAAAGTCAACAAAAGTTAACCCCGGGCTCGCCGGGATAAAACCCGGGTTCAAGGGTAGATTCCGACTATCCATAATCCTACGAGTCCATATATGTATTTTGTTTTTCAAATCCGAGTCCAAATTGACTCTCAAAACATTGACAAAAATTCACTTAATTTCCTCTTTGATTCTCATATATTTGATGTTAAATCCAAGATATAATCATGAAATATAGTTTGCTATTTATCAAAATCACTTACCCAATAGTTTGGTATGAAAATCTCTCCACAGAATCGCTTCCCACCGAGTCAAGGGTTCGAAATATGATAAAATGGAGCTAATTCCCGAAATGCTCAGCTGTAAGCAAGTTGGAGATGTCGCATTTGCGACCTCTATTTCGCAAATGAGAGCCCTGCAAAAGCGAACCCTTAGAAGCACTGCTGAAATCGCGTTTGTGACATAATTCTTCGCAAATGCGAAGATCACTAGTCATCACAAAAGCGACAACTTGCTCGCAAACGCGATGATTTCCTCGCAAAATCGAGGTCCCTCCCCAGCAGCCTAACATCACAACTGTGATGACAATCTCGCAAATGCGACAACAGAGCACCAGTTATAGTTGAACCTTCTACAAACTCTCTGCAGCAAGTCTAAAGCTCCTCCTAGCCCCAGGGGGTCTGTACTAAATATCACCACAAGTCTAAAAATATAATACGAACTCACTTGCGCAATCAAACCATCAAAATAACATCTAGAAGCACGAATCAGACATTAAAAATGCATTATTTCCAACGGAAAACTCAAGAACCTCTAGAATTGCAACCAAGTATCTAACTCCTATCAAACCAACTCTGAATGACACCAAATTTTGCAGACAAGTTCCAAATTATAAAACGGACCTATTCAAGTCCCGAAACCAAAATCCAAACCCATTAGTCACAAAGTCGAATCCTGGACATTTTTAAGGAAGTTTTAAACCTTCAAATTTCAAACTTTTGCCAATTATGGCCAAAACCTTCTAGAAGCTTCCAAATGCAAATCCGAGTATATGCTCCAGTCAAAAATCATGAAACAAACCTATCAGAGCCATAAAAACATCGGTCTGTGATTGAATACGCAAAAAATCAAACTTCGTCAACTCTCCCAGTCTTTAAGCTTCTAAAATAAGAATCACTTTTCAAATCAAATCCCGAACCACTCGAAAATCAAAACCAACGATACACGCAAGTCATAATACAAAATATGAAGCTACTCAAAGTCTCAAACAAACGAATGGAACATTAAAGCGCAAAATGACTGATCGGGTCATTACATTCTTCCCCACTTAAACATACGTTCGTCCTCAAACGTGCCAAGGCTCATTCCAAAGCCATAAAATCATTATATAACCTCCTCGTGCATATACGCATGGGTGATCCCACATCACCCCAATCCATACGAGCCTAACAACACAATCTATTTAAAGATCCTTACTAAAACCTTAGCCCTAAAACCTTTGAGTCAAATCTCTAATATCTGGAATCCGTTACAAGACCTGATTCTCGCATCTATACATTGTATAAGTTTGAACAAGCAAAGTCAAGCCATACTCATAACCCAAATATAATCACATGATATACCACGTAACTAAGATACTCGTAGAAATAACTTCCAACCGTAATAGCCTCTCAATAATAAGCCTGATATCGGCAACCAACCTCATATCGAATAAAACCTTATTCTAAACCTTCGTACACTGCCGAAGTTGAAAAACCGCACAGAAACTCATAACCACTCATAAGGTCAACAAGTTGCGGAGCTCTCTCACCCGATAATAGCCATTAACAAATTCTGAGCTGACCAATGATATTATTCTTTGAAACATACCGTAATAAAGTCCGATAGCACTCGTTCCAGGTCAAATAACCTCACACCGCCCAGTACAACCTGTTCTACCAACATGGCATACCGATCCTATTTAGAGCCCCATACCATGCAATTCGTGCACCCAAACAAGCAACAACTAGGATTTACCTAGATGCCACCACAAAGCGCAATGCTATGAACCCATCTCGCAATGGAGAAACAAAACACACAAAAAGTGCACATCGGAGTCTATCCAAACATAACGTCATTGCAATGCGTGATGCGATCCAAACACCTGTCCACATGCAATACCGCGAGGTATGAGTCTCATAATACGTAACCATATGCATAATATTCAACAAACACGTGAGGAGTATAACCATAATCATAGAGAAATGGATATCACCATATGTATACCACAGACAATAAGACCATAACCAAGACGCAATCAACCATTCAGCACCCCAGGAGCAATCTCGCTCAAATCCTGCCGCAACGCCTAAGCAGTACACTATTATGTGTAAAAGAGTCTCACAACCCATCGTAGTGCAGAAGAGCAACACATAGAACACATCATAACATGAATAAGGTCCACTCAAATCGATGACTTCACCCGCTACAATAGCTGTGTCGAGTAAATAAGACCGACCTGATGTAGAATACATATCCTCATTAGGCCTACCAATAGCCTCCAAATTAATTTTGATCCTTCCCAAAATAGGTAGATAACCTCCGAAAACATGTGATGGCCTACCCATAGCACATAAAATCAGTCATCAACCTCTTAACATATTCTTACCATTCATGATCCTGGAACAATCTACCTTCGATAAACTTGTATGTCTGCAAATCGTTATAATACCAGAATCTCCATATCTGATCCCAACTACACAACTCAAATGACTGACACCTTTCTCATACATGATCATCCCAAGATAAATACTTCAATAATTCCTTCG
Organism: Nicotiana otophora; assembly: GCA_000715115.1. Taxonomy (NCBI): domain Eukaryota; kingdom Viridiplantae; phylum Streptophyta; class Magnoliopsida; order Solanales; family Solanaceae; genus Nicotiana; species Nicotiana otophora. The sequence continues at coordinate 9,230 of AWOL01S0071165.1, read as the reverse complement.
TTCCATATAGCAAAATCTTATCACTAGCGGTCGATCAATCAGGTGATTACCGTAATACTAGTCAGGCATCCGCAAGTCAAAGCATAGTGCACCTCCTAGAGTGCGCATCCTTCTCATGTGGTACCAAATGATGCTAACATTCTTCTAAACATGTGAAATCATCCATGATGTCTAGAACTCATTAACGAGCTTGAAACATACATTTAAATTATGCTTGCTAGTCAAATATAGTATAGTATAANGGTACACAATGATTCCAAATCAATGCTCGCTGCAGGAGATCCTAGCACGAACCACGTCATTCCAATGACCATAAATCACTGTATTTCCTCCGAAGCACCCAACAATACTCTTACCGAGATACCCACCCTGAAGAACCTTTTGTGAATCTGAAGATGTTTCTCTAAACCTTTCTGATACCAGAATGTAGATTTAACAATAATATAGATATACCGCAAGTCCCAACACCATCCCATGTAAATCTCAGACCTTAGTCATGTACAATTCTGGGGAACCCTTCAACACTGCATATATACCTCAGACCCAAAGATGATATAAAATGTACCCATGTAATATGATCATCGAGAGTAGGCTCCCCAACTTGGTATGAAGTAATAGGAGACAACATTCGATGATCCATAATACCAACCTTCATAAACTCGTACAACACCAATCAGATATAGGAACCCATTGCATCTCGCACCTGAACAATAAAAGATCTACCAACATGCCTGTGTCCTCCCTATGGGCAATACCTCAACACAATGAAATGGGAATCCATGGCCCCCTCCTAGCCCTTCCACGGCATTACAAACCGTTGGAGCATAGCTAATACAGAGTGCTCAACATCAAATACGAGTTGATGTAAAGGAATATCAGATATATGCTTCAAGCTGAATTAGTGTCGCACGATAAGGAATGAAAGGAGTGTAATTTCCTAATAGTTTTGTAGGCTCTCGAAGATAAGTATAGATGTCTCAGTACCGATCTACAAGTCTATTAAAATTGCTTATGATTTGTAGCACCTATGAACCTATAGTTCTGATACATACTTGTCATAAACCACTAAATGACATACATAGTTACAAACAGTCAATAGTTATATATTTCCCAAAACCGGTAGTATGGAGTCATAAGCTCTACTGAATTACACTAAAATTTCTAATTACAATACTGTTTTGAATTACAATTTAACAGTAGCAAAAAGAAGTAAGATTGTGTTTCTGAGGCCTATGAATGTTAAGCAGGTATACCTTGAAGTCTCCCGCCGCATAGACGTAGAACTTAACCACACAATCTGAAATACCCAGATCTGTACAAAAATGTATAGAAGCGTAGCATGACTACACCACAGAGGTACCTAGTAAGTATCAAGTTCTGAGGCCCCGTAAATATTTTACCTAAAACCCGAGATTTGGTGGTGCCGAAGTAGACTATGTGTTGACGAATGTGGAGATTATTCGTGGCGAGCTTGCTCGCCGCTATACAGACTTTATGGGTTGGACAGTGCACTGGGGAGTAAAGGAAAATGTTTGGCACAAAAAGACATTTTTGCAGCCCACTATGAGGTCGTAGAATCACTCTGCGGGCCGCAGAATGAAACAGGAAACAGGCCAAAGTTTGGGTGATATTGTGCGGTCACTAGGCCATCGCATAACCATTTCGCGGGCCGCACATCGACCGTAGAACCAACATGAAAATATTTCGGAAGGAGGTTTTACGACGCATTATGCGACCGCAAAACAGGTTTGCAGACTGCATAATGGCTGTAAAGTGGGGTAGTGTAACACCCCAGAAAACTTTGAAGTACTTAAACATAAATCCCAATAAAATTTGCAAAAGAAAATAATGTTTTATGGTGCCGGACTAGGCTTACGTGTTTGTGGATTGTAGAAATTCTTCTACAATCCACCGGACCTTTTGGGTTGAACAATGCACCGGAAAGTAAAGGAAAATATTTGGCAATAAATTGCATTTCTGCGGTCCATTATGCAACCGCAGAATCACTCTGCGGACCGCATAATGGATGCAGAGTGAAGCAGTTAATTGGGCTAGTGGAAAGAAATTATGCGGTCGACTATGCGACCGCATAACTGTTATGCGGTACACTATGCGACCGCAGAACAGTTACGAGGACAGTAGACATGAACAAATTTTTGGTCATTTTGAACACCAATTATGCGACCGATATGCGTTCGCATAACCATTATACGGTCGCATATGCGACCGCAAAACCTGTTCCAGAGCTTCATTTTAGGGTTTTTACAAACCCGACCCTTCTTCGTTAAATACACACTCTGGGCCATTTTTAAGCTATAATCTGATATTTTAGAGTGAGAGAGAGTGCCCTAGAGTGAAAAGGTGTTCTTCAATAATTGTTCTTCAATTCTTGCTCATGTTTTGGAAGATTAAGAAGGGAAACTCACTAGGTCTTCATCCTAGAGGTAAGATTCTACACCCTAACCCATAATTTCGAAATTTTCTTAAAATGGGTAATTAACAAGATAATTTTTGGGCATGAGAGTTGTTTATTTTACATGCATGTGTCATCAAAATTGTTGAGCTAAGAATGGTAAATATTGGGTTGTGGGATGATGGAATCCTCCATAAAATGACCTTGAAACCTTAATGCACACCTAGTGTTTGATAAAATGCTCAAATGAGCTAGAACCATAATCATTTTTCTAATTTTGATTCAATTTGTTATATTTCTATAATAGATTGAAGTTTCTAAAAATTCTGGAATATTTTAGAGTTTAAGGGAGCTTAATTGAGGTATGTTGGCTAAACCCTTCTCTTAGAATTGAATCCCACGATATTCATGTGAATTATGTAAGTCCCGAGTGATTCATTATGAAATTGGCTATTCCGAGAAAGATTAGGTTGAAAGATATATGTTCAACAAGCATCCCAAATGCTTTATTCATGTTATGTTACCAATTGAGGATGTGTTAAAATATGGGTTGTGCTGAAATAAGTCAGCTTATCCGGTCGGGTCGTGATCGGACAGCATTTTCCATATATGGTGGTGATTGTGCTGGAAATTGTAATTGAAATTGTGATTGTGGTCGATGTCCCTAATGGATAGCCTAGCCGATCGGGTTATGATCGGACTCCGTGCTAAGAGTACAGTGGTACTGGTTTTCTGAATAATGGTATTGTGAACAATGGTATTGTGGACAATGGTATATCGATACTACAAATCTCCCAATGTGAGATATGGAAATTAATTTGAACACTGTCTTGATCCTATATTGAGGTTTGATGTTGATTAATGCTTTCATTGATATTATGATAATCTTGTTTCTATTATTTGTCATTCTATTGAGAGGGTGTTTAGTTATACATACTAGTGCTATTCGAAAGTACTAACGCCCCTTTTGCAGGGGGCGCTGCATCTTTAAATGGATGCAGGTGGTTCCACAGCAGGAGATATTGATCAGTGATAGCAGTACACCTTCTTCCCAGTTGACTTGGTGAGCCCTGCTTCATCCCGGTGTCATGTATATTTTGCTCTTTATGTATTATGGTTGAGGTATAGCCTTGTTGCCGGCATTATCATTGTACTCTTCTTTATCTATAGAGGCTCCGTAGACATAGTGTGGGTTGTGTATTGGTGCTGGGAAAGTCAAATTATGTTATGTTGTGGTTGTATTATTTATCCATTTGAGACTTTAAAAGTGGTGAAACTATTGGTAATGAATTGGTATTGTAGACATGAACACCTTTTTGTCTAATTAATTAAAATATATATTATCTCCATTCGTGAATGAGTTTGGGTAGAATGAAATCTAACAGGCTTGCTCGGTCGGGTTCACTCGGTTGAGCACCAGTCGCGCTCCTTTATTTTGGGGCGTGACAAACTTGGTATTAAATCCTAAGGTTTTAAAGTATCCTAGGTTATCTCTGAGCCATGTCTAGTAGAGTCTTTATTATCGGTGTGTTGTCGACCTCATATATAATTAGGATGCTACACGGGCATTTAGGAATAATACCCTTCTTTGATATTCTGAATCATGCGATGAAACTGGTTGTGAAACTGTTCTTCCTCCAACTCGTGCGTTGAGGTTCAATGTATGTTTAAATGTTCTTTTGGTTTATTTCAAGTAATGTTGTCATGTGACGTGACGAAATGGTAAATACTTGATTATTAAACATATGGCACATGTATCATGTTGAATTAATAGTATGACCATATGAGACAAGTATATCCTACCATGAGCATACTTTATATGAGAAGCGTGCTAGAAGTGATTACCCACCTCCAAAGAGGCATTGACATGATAAATGAGACCTAAGCTTAACTAGTACATGTGGATAGTGTGGGAACCATGTATATGATTCTAAGATGTAAACATGTTACATAGGCACGTGATATATGAAAGGCATGGCCTGTAGAGTAATGATAAATGTGTAGGTCTCTCACGGGGGACAAGAAGTTATGAAAGGAGAGTTGATTTAACCCACAATGAGAAGACCCTAGCATTATGAATGTTATAAAAATCCTAGGAATGTGCGAAGTGGTGTTACACTTCAAAAAGGATATTGATATGAGGGATTTGGATCCCAAGCCTATGTGGCTGAATAAGAGTAGAGAACTTATGAGGTTAATACCATGGTGACTTAAATCTCCCTAATAGTCGAACATATATATGAGGGATAGAGACATGAGACATATGTCCCTGCAGTTGCTAAATTCAAGACTTGTGTCAAAATGTGAATCATTCACCCCAAGTAGGGAGGAAGGGCCATAGAGAGGCCTCTTAAATACAATGAAACAAGAGTAAGACCATGTAGATATGATGTTTGAATATTTTGTTGAAGACATGTGTAGTCTAGAAAAGAGATAATTGGTAGCGTGATTTGCTGAAAGGAAATTCAAAAGATAAACCACTAGTACAAAAATAATGTGGAAGGTTAAGAAATATAAATTCTTTGTGCGTGGCAATATACATGACAAGGTCAACAATACTAGAAACTAAGAGTAAGGTTTGCAAAAGGGTTTTATACTTGTTAGAAAGTCAGGGACAATGGAACCCAAGGAAGTACTACAGATCAAATGTGAAAGGCTTGCGAGTTCTTAGTATGAGTTAATCACGTATTTGAGATTTAGCTAAAATTCCACGGCTTTAAGAAATACGGAACAAGTGGGAGAGATAAATGTGATGTGATAATAACCCAAGAGTGCATCGGTACTTGATGGAGAGTTACTTAAGTATCTTACAAGCAAGGAAGTGCTAAGTGATACACGGATGAACACACTTTCCCACGGATATCCCAACAAGTGTCGAGAGGCGAGGAGGATGAATTCCCAACTAAGGGAAAAGAACACGTAATGTATGGAAGGGCACATATGAGGCGAGCAGAATTAGAAGAAAATCTATAAATTGAGATGGTCATGGTTATCGCAAAATAGTTCGTATCAGAATGGTGGACTCATCTAGAGCACAAGTGTTAATAGAAGATAAAAAGGATCAACTGTAATGCATCCGACTTGAGTGACGCTGAATATCAACTAAAAGATATAGAGGGAGTACATTTCTACATATTACGTTGGAAAGTGATACTACTGATAATGAAGTGGTGGTGTGATAAACTCAACAAACCAGGCACAATGATACTACGAGTTCATGGGAGGCAAACATGTGTGGCACAATAAGGTTGTCAACTATGAATTAAGGGCAAAATGGGATGGAAGTGAATGCTCTAGTCACAAAGGAAATATAGTACCAACGTATTGTCTAGACCAAAGGGAAAATGTTTGAAATACATTAAGAGAGGATGGACACTTGTTACGAACCAAATATGATTAACATGATAGCTCTTAGGCCGCAATACCAGGAAACACTATTGGTGACTACAATACAGGGAATAAGGTGAGTTACTCATCGAGGATGGAATCAGGTGGACTAAGTCCTACACTTATAAGGAAAATAAGAAGTTGTCGTTAAAGAATTTAGGAGGATCTCAAGTTTCAGAAAAGGCCCTGTTCGGGCTAAATATATACGAAGGGTATCGATATGTGTTTTGGGAAGTGTTTAGCAGTAAAGAGGAATCCTGAGAATGTTCACCAGGGAAGTAAAGTGGTTTCTTAAAATCCTATAAGACTTATAATGAGAAAAGAGAATGGCTAAGAAAGGTCTGAGCACGATGTTACTTCACATATTGAGGCAATGCCATGAAGGTTGATGTTATCAGGGTGTGCGCGCAAGCTAGTAGTAATGTTATTCATTTGAAACAGATGGCCCCATAAGAAAACTGGCCTAGTAATGTCTTTTTTGAGAAATTTGGAAAAACAAGTTGCAAGTACTAATAAGATTGTAACCGTATCAAGGAAATTTTTGTAGAACTCAATTCCTAGGAGGTCATATAAAAGAGAAATCTTATATAGATGTTTCACTAATGATGAAATATGGCAAGATGATCATTTATGCCTCTAAGCAACTCAAGAAACATGAGAAAAAAAAATCCAACACATGACTTAGGACTTGCAGTTGTGATTTATACATTAAAGGTTTGGTGTCATTAATTTTATGTGGTCCGTGTGGACATATTCATGCACCAAAAGATCCTTCAATATATTTGCAAATAGAAGAAATTTAATCTAAGGTAGAGAAGATGTCATGAGTTACGTAAGGATTACGATATCAATATTCTATATCATCCGGGGTAGCCAATGTTGCGGCGAATGCTCTTACCCGGAAATCTATGGGTAGATTAGCACACTTGGAGGCATATCAAAGTCCATTGGCTAAGGAAGTTCACCGAATGGCTAGTTTGAAAGTTCATCTCGCGGACTCTAGTGAAGGAGGGGTAATTGTGCAAAATAGGGATGAATCATTGCTTGTTGTGAAAGTTAAAGAGAAGCAATACAACGATTCATTGTTGGTGGAATTGAAAGAGGGGATTCATAAACATAAGACCATGGCCTTTGCTCTTGGCATGGATGATGGTATAATAAGGTAACAAGGGCGACTATGTGTTCCAAAGGTGGATGGTATCCATGAAAAAATTATGATTGAAGCTCACACTTCTAGGTATTCCGTGCACCAAGGTTCTGTAAAAATGTATCATGATTTTAAGGAAGTCTATTGGTGGAATAATATGAAGAGGAATGTGGCAGACGTTGTGGCAGACGTTGTGGCAAGATGTCCGAATTGTCAGCAAGTGAAGGCCGAACACTAAAGGCCCGGCGGGTTGGCACAGAACATAGAAATTCCAATGTGGAAGTGGAAAATGATTAATATGGATTTTGTGGTTAAATTACCACGCACTCCATGTAAGTTTGACTCTATATGGGTGATTGTGGATCGACTCACGAAATCAGCACACTTTTTGTCAGTTCAGGCTACTGATACGGCGGAACAGTATGCTTAATTGTATATCAAAAAACTAGTCAGGCTGCATGGCACTCCAGTTTCTATCATATCTGATCGGGGAGAATAATTCACTGCTAACATTTGGAAGAAATTTCAGCAAGGTTTGGGTAATCAGGTGAATCTTTGTACGGCCTTTCACCCGCAGACTGACGGACAGGCAAAGCGGACTATTAAAATGCTTAAGGATATGTTGCACGCTTGTGTTCTAGACTTCAAAGGTAGCTGGGATGATCATTTACCACTAATAAAATTTGTATACAACAATAGCTATCACACTAGCATTCAAATGGCACCGTTCGAGGCTTTATATGGTAGGAGATATAGATCTCCCATTGGGTGGTTCGAAATTGGGAAAGCAGAGTTGATAGGGCTAGACCTCGTGCATCAAGCTACGGAAAAGGTTAAAATCATTAAGGAGTGGTTGAAGACTACTCAGAGTCGTCAGAAATCCTATTCGGATGTGCGTCATAGGGATTTGGAGTTCAAAGATAATGATTGGGTATTCTTGAAAGTTTCCCCCATGAAGGGTGTAATGCGATTTGGTAAGAAAGGAAAATTGAGTCCGAGGTATGTCAGACCGTAAAAAATCATTCAGAGGATCAGTGAGGTGGCGTACAAGCTTGAGCTACAACCTGAGATGTCATTAGTACACCCGGTGTTTCATGTGTCTATATTGAAGAAAGTAGTTGGAGATCCGACACTCATTGTTCCGGTTGAGACTATTGCGGTAAATGAGAAATTGACTTACGAAGATATTCCGGTTTCTATTATTGATTGGCAAGTCCGAAAATTGAGAAATAAAGAAATTGCCTCCGTGAAAGTGTTATGGCAAAACCAACAAGTTGAAGAGGCTACTTGAGAGGCCGAGGAAGAATTGAAGAAAAAGTATACTTATTTGATTGAATGACCATGTATTTATAAAGTTGTGATCTAGGAAAATTATAAGACTTACTTTCTATGAATTATGTATGGTTTGTACATTTGATGTTGAGGGTGTTCCATTCTGGAAATATATTGCTTATGAGGCCACAGTTAGTATTGTTTCGTATTATGTTACGTCGTTGGATTATGTATATGCTGTTAGGATGTGTTTCTGGGGCTCTCTGACATGTGGATAGGCCTAGTTACGAGGGAAACTCTGGCAAAAGCTTTTGAAATTTAGGGAGTTAGTCAAATTTGGGGCCGCTGGAATGTGTTATGAAAACCTGAGTTGCATAAGATGCAAATGACAGATTTTACCCTCATTCGAGGATGAATGACCCTAAGCGGGGGAGAATGTAACACCCCAAAATTTTTTGAAGTACTTAAGTGTAAAGGCTGGTAAAATTTGCAAAAGAAAATAATGTTTCATGGTGCCCGACGTG
>AWOL01S0071159.1:0-13235 GCA_000715115.1 Nicotiana otophora | reverse complement strand
CTTGGTCAACAACTTCTACTGCTTTACTTAGTTTCTTTTCTGGTCCAACTTCCAGGATCAAAGCCAGTGACTAGTTTACATGTATCAAAAGTGAATCTCTTGAAAACATCTTGCAAATCCACAATTCTGTCTTCTTTATTAGACATGAATTCAAGGATTGGAACTAGGCCACCTTTGACCTTGTCATCAATAGTTTTCACCAAAAACTTGTGGTATCTTTGATTAATGATCAATGCTTTGGCATATTCCCTTTGTTTCTTCCTCAAATACAAATACAACAAACCCAGTGAAATAATATAAGCGGGGTATGGGGAAGTGGTGTGTATCCAGACATTCCCCTACGCTGTGAATGATAGAGAGGTTGTTTTCGATATATCCTCGACTCAGTTTTCCTCGGAATTAAAAATCTCATCACCTAAAACATCAAAAATCTTCTTGAATTCTGGCCCTTTTGGAGTATTTTGAAATTTTGCACTCATGATATAATGCACATTTGCAGGATCCACTGTACCAAGAATGTCCATATTAGTAAACCAAAGGTCTTTTAGCAAGAAAGTACCTCCAGTTCTTGAAAGTACATCTCCAGCCCATTCATGAATTCTATGAAAATTGAGAAAAAGACTCGGGGGCATCCCAAAAAATGGATAATTCCTTGGTAGGCCATTTTTATTATTTTCTAAAAACCAGAATATAAGAAAGAAAAAGAATGCTATATAGATTTCAAGGTACCCTATTGAGGCCATAGACAGAACTCTGTTTAGGTATTAGGAAGGGGAGGCATGGGCGGAGCCAGAATTTTTATTAAGGGGTCAAAATATAAATAAACAAATTAACTCACCAAGAAGTCAAGGATTGTCATTATATAGTATATATACATATTTTTTTTAAAATTATCGAATTAAACAGTGTAATTTTCTGACGAAGGGGTGTCGGCTAACATCCCTTGGGTGCATGTGGCTCCGCCGCTAAGGGGAGGACGCAACATAACATGGGGTTCAATGGCTAACAAAAACGACCAAAAGAAAAAAAGGGATGTATAACTGAAGGCATGCATGAAGATTCTGTCTGTCCGAGGTTCGAGAATATGTGAAACAATATCTAAGGCTAAGGTTACTTCAAGATAAGTGAAAGCCATATTTCTTCCCTAATAATGTGTATTTATTTGGAGCTTTTTCCCTTGATGCATGCTTATGAAAAACCCTCTGTTCTATTTATAGGATTTTAAGAGGGGAAGCAAAAATCATTGTGTTTATCTTTCTTGCCTATTTCTTGAAGTTATAATATATTAAGATGAATGTCCACTTAAGTGACAAATTCTTGACTGACAAAATAATCTTAGCAGTATTAAATGATTTATACGAATAAATTCATTAGCTACAGAGATATGTGTAAAAGAGACTAATCGCACTTAAAAGCCGAGTACTTTGTCCTTGAGTTAGCATCCTCAAAAAAATATTAAAAAATATTATATGGTGCCTCGAACAATGTGATATCTCACATCGTAAATCCTTAACCCTTTCCCTATTAGGTCCACTCCTCAGTCTTTTCTTGCCTAGGAAAGATAAATTTAAGACTTGGTAGGCCATTTTTATTATTTTCTAAAAGCCAGAATATAAGATTGAACTTTATGGGTCAGATTTAAAATTTTATTATGTTTTATCGAATTTCAGAATTCAAAATTTATTATTTGTATATATTTAAGGGAAAAGGTCCAAAAATGACCTTGTGTTATTCGAAATGGATCAATTATAACCCCCGTTTAAATTTGAATCCAAAAATGACCATGCCGTTATAAAATGGGTTTAATAATGCCTTTTGTGTTATTCAAAATGGATCAATAATGCCCTGAAATTTATTTATTTTTTTAAAATACTTTTAAAAACAAAAACAAATATATTCTGTAAAAACTAGAAAAAAAAAGAATTTGCAAAATATATATTTTTAAGTTTTTTCAGTTTTTTTAAAATATTTGTTTTGTAAAAGCTGGAAAAAAAAATATTTTTTTAAAAAACTGAAAAAAAAACTCTCCTAAAGCAGTGGACTACATATGCATTAGTTTTAAAAAAATAAAAATATTTTGTAAAATCTTTTTTTTTTCAATTTGACGGTTCAATATTTTTTTGGTTTATTTTTATAAAATAAAAAATCTACCATAATTATCGGTACAGTTATAGATTTATATAAAAACATACGGTTTTATTTAAAAAAACTAAAAATCGGTTCGGTACGGTACAATTATGTCGGTTTAGTCGGTTTTTAAATATTCATTTACAGTTATATGTCGGTGTAAATGAATATTTAAAACCGTAAATGAATATTTAAAAATCGACTAAACCAACATAATCGTACCGTGTCGAACCGATTTTTGGTTTTTTTTAATAAAACCGTATGTTTTTATATAAATCTATAACTGTACCGATAATTATGGTAGATTTTTTATTTTATAAAAATAAACCGAAAAAATATTGAACCGTCAAATTGAAAAAAAAAAAATTTACAAAATATTTTTATTTTTTTAAAACTAATGCATATGTAGTCCACTGCTTTAGAAGAGTTTTTTGTTTCCAGTTTTTTAAAAAAATATTTTTTTCCAGTTTTTACAAAACAAATACTTTAAAAAAACTGAAAAGACTTAAAAATATATATTTTGCAAATTCCTTTCTTTTTCTAGTTTTTACAGAATATATATTTTTCAGTTTTTAAAAGTAATTATTTTTTAAAAAAATCCAAGGCATTATTGATCCATTTTGAACAACACAAGGGCATTATTAGACCCATTTTATAACGGCAGGGTCATTTTTGGATTCAAATTTAAACGGGGGTTATAATTGATCAATTTCGAATACCACAAAGTTATTTTTGGGCCTTTTTCCTATATTTAATTTGATAAATATACAGGATTTGAATCGAAGCTACGAGTTTAGTGTAACCCATAACTTCTATTCTAAATACCCCTTATTTCTCGACACAAGAAAACAGATTTTTTCTACACCCCTTTCTTGTAGAGTTAAATCAATACAAATATTGTTAAAAACTTATCCCCAGTAGAGTAAATGAATGCATTTCCAAGGTAAATCCACATAAGATTTGTTTTCCAAATCATAAGTAGCGCATCCATTTAAATATTGTTAACATCGATTCTCCCAATTAATTAATTAATTAATTAGTGTTGAAACATAGTAATGATGACCTAATTGGCTAATTCACAATTTCACATAAAGCAGCAGCTTTACTAAAGAACAATCTAACAAGGGATATGGACAAGGTAAAAGTAAATAAATATTCATAAAGTGACATTTGCAACTCATTTAAAGCAAAGGATAATGGTAAATTGATATAGCTTAGGTCGGCTTTACTTGATCATATTATTATTATAGGATTTAACTTTTAAACTTCGAGTGTATAAAGAATTATTTTACTATCAATATTTTAACTTGTTATACTATCAATGTATTTTAACGGACAATTCTTTCTTATTTTTCAAAGTACTTATTATACTTTCGATAGATAACATGTACTTATCTGTTATTCCCATGTTTTCGTACGTAAGAGTATGTTGTAAGTTAAGTGACGTAAGCTTAGAAATAAATTCGTCTTTAAAAGTATATAAAGTAAATTAATCATGTTACCTTGGACGTTACAAATATTTAAGATCATGAATAACAAGAACCAAGAGTGTTGAAAGACTTAGAAGCTAAACGAATTGAACAAAATAAGTTTCGTCGAAAGTCGACAAGCGAGGAAAGTTATAACATATACTTTTGGGGTGAGATTAGGGTGCTTAACATGATAATAAGGTTATGTTATGAGTTATTTTAGTCGTATGACAGTCGTGTGTTACGTTTTGGAGTCAAGCAAGTCATGGAACAAAAGTTGGCAAAGGTCATCACAAGTTACATTCATAATATGCTCAAAGTTAGGTCAAATATTATTTGAGCTTTTCTTCTAATATACTTGGAATTAAGGGATGATCCACATACCAAATTTAAGCTCTACGAGTCTAGTTTCAAACGCATTAAATCGTTCATCGATCCAACGTCAGAGTACAGAGATATTCACATTTTCGTGAGACTCCGCAAGCAGCTACCATGGGACCCACTTAGGCGGTGGGTGATTCTCCAACCTTTAAAGATCGGGTCAAGGCTAATTTGGGGTCATTTTTTTACCCAACCAGACCCTATACTCTCCCAAAATAATCTCAAAGCAGTCTACACGATTCTAGGGTGAAAACCAAAGAGAAAAATAAGAATCTGACGCTAGAGATCCCATGGTGCTCGCTAGATCGTAGTCCTTCATCTTGTGGTTGTTTTGGAGGATTATTCAAGTGAAGTAACCTCAGGTTTCATGTTGTTCTTGTTGATTAAGATAATAATTAGTCCTTACTTCATATATATTATATTTTCAAGGCGAACTACAAGTGTTTACACACCAACTTGAACACCAGAAGTTGATTCAAGAAGAGAATACAACATCTATAGTGTTGTGGGCTGTGTTTGGCTGAAATTTCGTGTTGTTTCTACTGGTTAAAGTGAGTATAACATCCTACTACATGTGCTTGAAGTTTTTTGTGTGTTGGTTGCTCTATTTGAGCAAAACACTCGAGAGGAGACTTGAAATAGTTTGAGATGTTATTGTTTTTAATGGACTGCTTTGAAAAGGCTGTTTCCATGAACTATAAATGGTTGGAAACCCTTGAAAATGACTCTCTTATGATGTTGTTATTATAAAATATTTCCTACATGTCGAACTTGTTGGTACTGTGAATATGAAGAGAAAAGACAACATAACAATGGAAAGTCGTACTTGTTGTTGTTGTTAGATTGTTGGGCTGTTTGAGGGTGAATTAGGAGATAAATACAAGGTTAGAAGTCCTCCCATTGTACTTAATATCATGCTGGCGATGTTGTTAAGTTAATGAATAAATGACTTTGGGGTTAAATGGTTCAAAAGGGATTCCATCCGAGCTTGCCGTTTGTCGTGATAAATAGTAGTTTCGTTGGTTATGTTTATGCACTTGTTGTTGTATAGCTTGATTTGTGTTGTGGTGCTGAAGGTATATAGGTTGAAGGTTGTATGGGTTCATATTGGTTGATGGACTTGGTAAAGTAAGGTTACAGGGGAGATGCTGCCCAAATTTACATAAACGAGTTACTAATTTAAGTTGCGGACTTAGCTTTTACTCAGCACTGATTTTGAATCTCCTTATGCTATGGTAGATTGAGTTGAGTTATTTGAAGAATTTCTTGGAAGGTATTAAGGACTCAGCGGAATTAAGGTATGTTAAGGCTACCCTTTCTTTCCTTTTAGCATGATCCATATGATACAACGAAACGAGCAAACACTAACTTTCACAAGTGACTTTATTCTTAGAAGTACTAGGGTTGCCTATGCTCTTGATTCCCCATTTGTCCTATTAATATATCGTCTGTTCATGGGTCTCAGAAAATACGTAAGTTGATAAAGTTTATCTGAAGGCATAATGATCTTATGACATTCCGAGAGATCTTATTAACTTACTTCATTATGCATTGCATTCATTTATGCATGTGCATTGACCCATGACCAGATGGCGTTATATACGCGTATATTATATGTACATGGGGTATGGGAAAAGGTTACAGCGTTATATACGCACCACCAGCTGATCAGCTAGTATACATTCATGATTTCGTCCACAGAGGCCGAGATGATATGATGGGATGCCCTCAGAGGCTTGATGACGTTATGTACGCATACACCTATGCATGATATGACATTTATACGCATATTCATGGCATTATAAATGTTTCATGATTCACAGAGCTACTCAGACTTACAGGTTGAGTTCTTTAATCTATGTTTCTTTCATGTCTTTTATATAATGCTTTCCATGCCTTACATATTCAGTACTTTATTTGTACTGATGTTCCTTTTGCCTGGGGACGTTGCGTTTCATACCCGCATGTCCCGATAGATAGGTTGACAATCCTCCTAGTAGGCTATCAGCTCAGAGTAAGGTGTTGGTGCACTCCACTTGTTCTAGAGTTGCCTATTTGGTAGTATGCTTTGGACATGTATAGATTGGTATGGCGGGGCCCTATCCCGGCCTTTATGAAGTTTATGTACTTTTAGAGGGTTGTAGACATATTTCATGTATATGGATGATTGTATGGCTTTGCCGGACTATATTTTGAGTGTACAAATGATCATTTCGGTCGTATAGGCCCCTATGTCACATGTATAAGTTTGTATACCATGTTGGATCGTCCTATATCGAGCATTCCCTTATGTTTTATTCTGGTTATCTTATGACGGCCCTTCTGGCCCACTTACCCATGATGGTATGATAAGAATGATATGTTACGTTGGTACTCGATTGAGTAAGGCATCGGGTGCCCGTCGCGGCCTGCGATTTGGGTCGTGACATTATCTTTAGGTGACCCCATGGTATACAAATTCTTTAACATGTCAGTGTATTAAATTTAACATATAAAATATAAATATACATATGGGACATTATAATAAAGCTTAAAAAAATATATTAATGTATATCCTTATCCCCTTGCACAAAAGAACAAGTCCCCGTCTCATCACTGAACACTTTAGGATTTGGATTTGGATTCTGAAGCATGGAAAGATGCAGTATCATAGCAGTAGAGATATGATCGTAATCTTATCTTTGATTTAAATTTATATATATGGTTAAATAATTTTTGAATATGCTATATAAATAGTGAAAAGGGGAGCTTGACGTACACAATAAAAATTGCGTAGTTTGATTAGGAGATCACGAGTTTGAAAAAATACCTTGCATAAATGATACAAGATAATGTTACATACATAAAATTCAATGTGGTTCAGTCTTTCCCGAATTTCGATGCCTACATAGCGAGAACTTAATGACTCCATTAGTATATACTTATGGTTATCGTCTGTTAAAATATAATGCAACTGTACTCTTAAAATTTTGAATTCATATATTTTTAGTACAGATGTTATCATTTTGTTTTGAGCTTGATATTTGTAAAGAAATTCAGTTTTCATTGTCTCCAAAAGATGCTCCCAAGTAGGGTCAATGTGCAGTCATTTCATTTACAATCCCCTTTATTACTCTTTTCTGCCTTTTGCTTTTTGTAGCTTCCATTAATATCAGTTTGCACCTATCCAAAACAAAAGGATAAGACATAAGAGCAAATGCCAAAGGTGTATTATTTATACTATATCAATCAAGAGAAGAAGCTAAGCTTCAGTTATTAGTAACTGTATATGTTTCAAACTTAAATTTACAAGAAATCTTCAATTTATTCAATGGTGTATGAAAAAGAACAGCCTTATATATTTCTTCAACTTAACACAATCCGTTCTACAGCATTATTGTTATAAGCTTTTGTCATTAATTTTGTGTATATAATCATACGCGGACCATGATTTTTACGTAATATGGGGCACAATATTCTGCTCAACCAGTATCCTTAAAAGTTTTTAGTGCTCACAATGCTTTAAATTAATAATTTTTAAAATATATACATATACATATATATACAAATTTTACCGAAACTTACAAATCCGTGACGAACCTTCGCTGTAACACATATGTCCGCCTATGTGTATAACAACTTGTGCGGGCTAACGAACCAGTTTAGTTCTTAGTCCGTTTGTATACCAAGTAGATCGTTGAAATATGAAATACGACAACCAATTAATGAGTTTCGTTTGCTCACGGAAATGTAGTGAAGAAAGCTTTATCTATTATTATAATAATGACATAGAAGGAACTCAATTTGTACAAGTAAAGCTCATCAGCAGTGAAATACTTCTGAATTCACACACATTTGTAATACCAACGGGCAGAAAAATACACAATTCAAATAACAAACAGAGCACAAATAGACATATTTCATGACAGTAGAAAAACTCATAGTAAGGAAAAGATCCATGACATCAATGGTTAGTATAATAAGTTTTTGTTAAAGTTATTTCCGAGTGATCCATATATCACATATTCGAGCGATGAAAACAACTATTAATGTTTAAGTTATGGTACCACATCTACCCCTTTTTCTCTCCTAACGCAACCACTGCAATAAAACACAATAATAAGAGAGAAGAGAGGATAAATGGTAAACATCATATCATGGTTTTTGGAACAACATTTATTTTAAAGGAAATATTAAACATGTATCGTGTTCATATGGGTACAATTTTCCATTCAAAATCTATCATAAATTTATAATTCATACATCACTTTATAATCAAGGAGTTGTTCCTTTTTCAGCTTATTCTCGTTGTTAATTAATTTGTTTTAAAGATGGATTTGGATAAATACGTATAAAGATTAGAAGCTCGATAGTATAAGCAATCAATAGGAAAACTGGATGATTCGATGTTAATATATATTTCTTCATGTATTGAGACTAATATATACACAGTCGGATCTTAAGGTTTTGGCCAACCGGATTACACAAAAAAACCGTTCCGTTCCGACCTCCACCTCAGTCACTCGATCCGCCGCCATGCTTCGCCGCCTTGTACCAGATGACATCACTTCATCATTGCTGAGGTCAACATTCAACAGAATCATCGGTTCTAGACATATTGGAAAGCCGGCTCGGTCGGCGCTGAAAACCGTAACGGCGGCGCTGTTGATGAGACGACGGACGATTCAAAGCCGCCAAAGCTCGTTTCACAATCTCACCTTCAACAGTCCCGATTCGAACTAGCGAATTCGTCATCGCCGACCGCCTAGTATTCAACCGATTCGAATTCCAACCGTACGACAACGACGACGTCGTTGCACTACTCCTTCGAACGTCCATTTTCTTATGCATACTACAACGGAACGAACCTGGATGTGTAGTCGGCGAGCACATACACGTCATCTTCTTCTGAGAAGACATAGATTTGTACTGCCGGTTCGTAGTACTCTCCCGGTTCATAACAGAAATAGACCGGCTCGGGGAAGTACTCTCACTGTCCAGAGAGAACCGTACTGATGAAGCAGAAGACGACGAAGTCCTAGAGGTGGACGAATAAAATTTTCCGGCAGGTGAAAGTGAACGTAGCACCGGTCCGGTTGATCGTCGAGCAGAAACCGCCATTTTTTGCTGCTTTTACAGTTATATATATATAGAGAGGAATCTAGAGAGGAGGAGTATCTTTTAAGACGTGTTTGGCTGTTTGATTTGGCAAACCGTAGTTACACTTGAGGTACGTATTTATAGCAATCACGGAGCTATTTTTTTTCTTTTTGTTTTTCCTTTCTTTGAACCATTTATTTTTTGTTTTAATATTTTGGTAGGGTATCTTAATTAGCTTTAATTACATGGCTGACCCTCTAGATTGTTTAGAATTCTATTTTGGCCCTAGGTGCGCGTTAGTTTTGTGTTGACGCATTTACTTGATGATTAAGAAATCTCAAATTTGGCACATTATGTCATAACACACTTCCGAGATATTTCTTTTTAGTTTTTTTTTTAAAGAAATTAAATTTTAAGTTAAAATAAGCAAAATATATAGGCAAGAAATTATGCGTACATAATTTAGTTTTTTAATTTGTTGTGCTCTACTAATTCGATGCTCTTCTGCTTCTTAATTATAGAGTTTAGTAGGATTGTTTTCGCCATAGTGTAGAGATTAGCCACTAAATTTCCCTCTAATGGCTAAAGAAATGTTAAATGTTACTATCAACATTCTTCGATGTACCCACATAAGTTTGTAAATATTGAATCTCACTATAGTCTCTTTTGTATATAAGATGAACAAATTTTGTAATAGCACCAAAGTAATTCCAAATGAAATACTTAAACATACTAAGAAGTAATATTATTTGCATAAGTCTAATTGGAGAACGACGATATTGAATCTAATTGTTTCACACTTTATTTCATATCATTTACAAAGTTTCTTGTATAGGTGTGTATTATTATTCATTTTCTTGTACTTTCTAAAATATTGGAAAAAGGTGATTAGATAAAATGCGGTATATCTTTAGCTTACTGGGGATATAATCATTGAGGGGATATGAAAATCGAGTATTAAGCTAGTAGGTAGTCGCGCGTTTTGTTCTCCATACCAATAGTATTAATATTACTCTCGTATTTTCTTATTCTTAGTTTTTATTACTACCTGCTATCTTTTGATTCAGTTATCATACTTTTCTTGTTGTTACTATTGCTTATTTTTTCATGGCGTCTCCAGTATCGTATTTATTTTCATGACTATTGGGATTATGCTTCCCTTGAGTTGAAAGTCTATTCAAAGTAATATCTTCCCCTTCACAAAATATGTGTATGCGTATACTATCCGTCCTAAACCTCACATATGAATTTTCATTTAATGTTGTTAGTGTTATTGTATTTTCCGAAAATATGTCAAAATTCGTACTTTCAAACAGGAGATTATCAAGGTTATAAGGGCAACAAAGTGTAAGGTGGTCAAAATCTCAAGGATATAATTGCAATAAAAACTTTTCAATTTCTTTAGAAAGTAGTAAGGACTAATATTAAACAATGGGCTGCCGGAGGATAAAGTTGAAAAGGACAAGGGAAATTTGACGTTTGAGTAACGACCACACTGTTGTAATAGAAGATTGCCACGTCCCAGTTCATGTTTGGTGACTCACTCCATATAGTTTCCACGTATAACTGTGTCCTTATTTGTTTATATTTATTCAAACAAGATTCCATTAAAAAAGAATTCAAACAAGATACGATGAGTCTTTGGAAAAGGTTTAAAGATCATGGCCATTGGGATATCAGTTAGAAACGGTGCACATATGGGGTTCTATGATAAATGTCTTTTTTTTTTTTTAATTCGATGTTTGATATTTATATAAAGAAAAACAGCAATTTGGTGCATTCGCGTTTATGTAGGGATAAGGAAAGAGTTTTTTCCTAAGAGATGTGATATAAACAGTCTATCCTACTACAGATGTTAGTTGTTATTTTCATGAGTCGAACACGTGACCTATAGGGCACACAAAAATAACTTTACCGTTGTTCAAAAGTTTTCCTTCGGTATCTATATAAAGCATCAATAAATTTAGATTTATATCGCGTAAGAATAAAAAAAAATATTATCCATTAATTTTTTTTTAATAAAGAGCTTGAACTTAAAATCTTATTTAAGGGTCTAAGGATGAATATCCGTTTAATTGTGGCTAACTCTTTATAATTTCAGTTATATATATATAATATGATTACTTTATAAAGAATTTGATTGTGTAATTATTATAATAATAATCCAATTTAGTGTGTGTGCTTTAATTATTTAACCAAGTACTTGTCACTTTCCTTCGGTATGAATATCAATAACTCTACTTATCAAATATAATTATCCTGATAAAAATTTAAAAGGATAAAAAATGGCCTTTTTACCTCCATTAATTTAGATTTTAATCTCTTATAATTTTCATGAACTTCATTAAGTACTAGGACACAATCTCAACTAACTTTGTGCACTTTGGATTCCCTTTTTTCCGTTCTTTCTTTCTTTTTCAATTTTAGGTTTAGTTTATGTGTTATATAGATGATTTAGGGGACATAATTATTGGTATCTTTAGAGGTTAATCTCAATTATATGTACTACCTTAGTAATATATGTTTAATCAGTTTCTGTCATGTTGTTAGGGCACAGCAGCGAGAATAAAAATTTGTGCATTGGATTAAAAATGTATAATTCCTCCAAGATTACATGAGAGCCAAATTATTTAACTTTCATTATTTTGATATAGAATCTTCAAATCTTTAAAATAAAATTCAAATAATTAAAGATTATAATATATAAGTCAAAAAAATTAATTCATAATCGGAGATAACCTCTTTGATTTTTCAAATGTAATAATGTCACATAGAATTAAGTACTTTAATAAAAAAAAATCCGAACTTTAAATGATTTTCTTTTCATAAAACATGCTAAGGTGTCTAATGGAAAAGGCCTAAACCCATGCTTTAATAAAATAAAAGATTTTGTGATCCAAAAACTACGAAAGAGATTCTTCTTATGTCACATGTCACATGAGATTCTGATCTCTTACACCGAAAGCTTCTAAAGCACTAAGTTTTTTCTTTTTCTTTCTTTATTATTTTCCTAAACTTTTCTCATATTTAGTTAAATAAGACTAAGTAAAGTTTAGTTTAGAAGATTCATGATACAGAACAAGTGGTCAAGGTGATATTTTCATTTAACCATTAGGTATTGAAGCACACTAATCAAATTAATTTAAATTCACGTCAAGTAAATCCAATATGAATAAAGCATTCTCTATTAAAAATCCAAGATGATGCCTTTAGTTTTTGAAGCAAATATTTTAAAAATTAAAGTAATGTGATAGTTTTGAAGTTCACTTTTTCATGTTTAGAGAAAGACTAACCTGAGAATAGTTAATATAAAAAGCTAGAATCAGCTTATTATCTGCTTTATAGGTGTGAAATTAGAGTAGTCAAAATTAAGAAAATAATTTATTTCAAAAGAGAAATAAAACAACAAAGAAGAAAAATTAACTCGAAATAATCACGCAAGTGAATAAAACCAAAGCAACATTTCCTCTGACACGCAAAAAATTACTAGAAGGTACAAGTGTATATCATTCAAAATCAGACTCTTAAACTAAATGCCAAATTAAGTAATTTGATTGCGCGATGTTTATATTTCCTTTTTCTTTTCTATTCTATTTACTAATCCTTCAAGGACAGTGGAAATTTTATGATAGATCTTGAATTTTCCATATAATCTTTCTTAAAATTGATTTAAATGAGAGAATTTGACTTTTCCTTATAAACTTTCTCAAATTTGAATAACAGAGATGTCACAACTCGCATTTTGGAGTTGTGATTTCGGCCAAGAATCGGTGAGAAAAGGCCCTTCTGATGGTCTGACGTAGAGCAGTCCACTCGGGCAACTTGGGCTTTTTAATTTTAAACATATATAAGGGGGTATAGGTGATGAAAGCTCCGACCCGCCTCCCCCATGCGTGCTGCCACCGAGCCGTATAGAACGAGCTACCTAGGGGGCAACCTCAAGGGCCTGCCTAGATGACTCAAAAGGAGTGTCGAAGGCACCCATACGAGTTAGGGAAACTCTATGGGCGGCGCAACGCCTTCGGGCCAGCGTTGGGCATCAAAGTGGTGCTGGAGGCTCGATGTGTGGAACGGCCAGCCCTGCGGGCTGCCGAATGTTGGAACGAGACCTCTGTGCCGATTGGATACTTGACGCACCTATCATAGGGGCATCATGTGTTGACTTGTGAGCATGGCTTT
>AWOL01S0071154.1:0-30735 GCA_000715115.1 Nicotiana otophora | reverse complement strand
CGATACGTAAACATAATGATATTCCATAAGTGGTTCTACTCTTAGTAATTAAGGATGTCTATGTTATTCATTCCCGTAAAGTGATATTTAAGCATATCTAAATATGTATCTAGTTCCCTATTGAGGTATTTGATAAAGATGTTAATGTTTATCATATAGTGATACATGTACATGCACCTTCATGCATTTAGCACTGAGCTACGGTAGGTTGGGCAGTTACATATTTACCACCGAGCTATGGCCGGTCGGGCAGTCATGCATTTACCACCGGTTAGGCAGTTATGTATCATTATTTACCACCGGTTGGGAAGACATGCATATTCATTTACCACCAAGATACGGTCGGTCGGGCAGTTATGCATTTACCACCGAGCTACGGCCAGTTAGGCAGTTACATATTTACCACCGAGCTACGACCGGTCGGGGAGTCATGCATTTAACACCGCACTACGGTCGGTCGGGCAGTTACCACTGATCAGTTGGGCAGTCATGCATCATACGATACGGATAATAGTCTCAAAGAGAAGCATTGTATATATGTAAGTATAATAAGTATGCTTATACGGTGGCACTTCAAAGATTCTGGTTGATTCTTATATGTCTTTAATTAATGTTGACTTACTGTTATGTTTCAGTTCTGCCTTACATACTCAGTACATTATTCGTACTGACGTCCTTTTATTGGGGACGTTGCATTCATGCCTGCAGGTATAGATAATCAGTTTGATGAGCCCTCAAAGTAGACGAGATTGGCATTTAGCGAAGGATTGGTAAGACTCCACCTCATTCGGAGTGCAGCCGAGTCTATGAGTCATCATGTCAGAGTTTTTCCACAGACTTATGGGTAGGCCGGTATCCTGTCACATTTGATGTCAAATAATCTTAGAGGTTTTGTAGAGAGAGGTTCATTTTGTACAGTATGTCAGAGGCCTTGACAGACCATATGCATTCATGTTTTAAGAAAAATGATTCAGTGATACAGTGTTTTCCCACTTACACTTATACATTATGGGTTGTGGCCATGTTGGTCCATGATAGTTACAAAAAGAATAAGTTCAGCCAACTCGACCTATGTATGTTCAGGTTTTGGTCAAATGATCATGAGATACAGAGTGATTCGCTCGGGCCAGCACGGCACCGGGTGCCAGCTACGCCTCCCCAGATTTAGGGCGTGACAAAGTGGTATCAGAGCGGGTTGTGTCCTAGGGATTCTACAAAGCCATACCTAGTAGAGTCTCACTTATGGATGTGTTGCGCACCACATTTATAAATGAAAGGTTATAGGGAATTTATGAAATTTTACCCTTCTTTAGTTTCCAGATCGTGCCATAGAGCTAAGTCGTAAGAAGTCACTATAAAGTTTTTACCGAATTTTGTATGCACTAGAGATGCTATCACAATAGAGCTTTAAGGCGTGGAAGTAATTTCTACTTATGTGGAAGGGAGGTTATAAAAGGAACAGAATATACGATGCGAGATTGAAAGGTAAGTAAGATAAAGGTGAAGAATATACGGGATATGCAAGTACAAAAGGTTGTGAATAGTCTAGAGCTCAGATAGAGGTTTGGGTTTTAGTTTAATATACAGAGGAGACCCTAGTGAAAGTTTTGAAAATCTCAAAGAGTTAACATTCGAGGACGAATATTTCTAAAGGGGGAAGAATGATACATATCATACCTTAGCATTAGGATGTGTCGTAGTAAATCCACATGAGTTCGAACGGATTATGTCTATTAGGAGGTTATAGAGTGTTTAAGACATTATTATTATGAGACCCTGTAAGTTTACAACCTTGATAACGTACGATATTATGTTAGTGTGGTACTTTCATTTAAGTGAAGTATTATAGTAAGAGTTTTGTAGGTATAATTTTGGATAGTTACCATTATTACTATTTTTGGATATGATAAATTATTCACATAATATAAGAAAGTTTATGAGATTTTCTTTATTGTAAAGATAGAAATTATTTTCTCACAAGAAAAGAAGGTTATCGTTTTACCATTTTAAGAATTAAGCGTACGAAAATTTGTACTCTTTGAGATTAGGAAAATTAGAAGTTGAGAAAATATGTGCATTTTTTACATGGATGTTTTAATGAAATAATAGTGTATGTATTTATTTTATATGGCACCACATGACCATGATAGTAGGGTACATAAAGTGTGTTAAAAATGAGTAGTATTTTAAATACTTTGAGATAATTCTTAAATAGGTGGATAATTGGGTAATTAATAAAGTATAGTGGGAGATAATTAAACAATCTTTGGATAAAGTTACATTATCTCACGTGGCAGCTTTTGCCTTAGAAATATTATGACCCTTACATTCATTAAATAGGTGGCATGAAGACAAAATGAGAGACATGTTAGTGGCAATATGTTGTGGTGCCGTTGGAACTTTTGTCTAAAACTTCTTCCATCTCGCCCTAGCTGATATGAAGCTATTTGTTTGATCCCTATTGTCTTACAAGTATGTCTCTTATTAGCTTTGATTGCGACATATTAGAGGGGTGTATTACAAGTTTTGGTTAATGATTACAGTTTTTGACTTCTAGAAAGCATAAAGGAAAGATGGAGTAAATAGTTTTGATGTAGACAAAAAGGTTTTGATATAGCTAGTTAAGCTATGACTTGGTGAAAATATATGCTTTTTCTCCTTTCTTTTTGAGCAAGTCCAATACTCTATCTATACGAGACTGGTGGCACTGAGGATTATGAAGTTATCAAACTGTATTATTGGGAAGCATGAGGAAAATTTGAAAGAAGTTAAGACAGTAATTATGTCCATAGACAAAATTGAACTTGTAAAAAGATTTTTAAGGAAGTTTATTGTTGTATTAGCTTTGCTTTGGCTTCAATCTTTTTTAATGGGGCCTTTTAATATGACCTTTAAGAGTGTTAGATCGTTTTTTGAGTTTCTGCTGGAAACGTTGCGCGAGTGTTTGAGAAAAAGCTTAGATGTTGTTCAAAAGGAGGTGAAGTATTTGAGAAGAAGTGTAGATGTTATACAAGAGGAGGTTGTTGATACGAGTGCTAAAGCTTACAGGTATGTTAAGGCTAATCCTTCATTTTGGCATGATCCAAGAAACGATACGTAAACATAATGATATTCCATAAGTGGTTCTACTCTTAGTAATTAAGGATGTCTATGCTATTCATTCCCGTAAAGTGATATTCAAGCATATCTAAATATGTATCTAGTTCCCTATTGAGGTATTTGATAAAGATGTTTTATCATATAGTCATATATGTACATGAACCTTCATGCATTTACCACCGAGCTACGGCCGGTTGGGCAGTTACATATTTACCACCGAGCTACGGCCGGTCGGGCAGTCATGCATTTACCGCCGCGCTACGGTCGGTCGGACAGTTACCACTAATCAGTTGGGCAGTCATGCATCATACGATATGGATAATAGTCAAAAAGAGAATCATTGTATACATGTAAGTATAATAAGTATGCATAAACGGTGGCACTTCAGAGATTCAGGTTGATTCTTATATGTCTTTAATTAATGTTGACTTACTGTTATGTTCTGTTTTACCTTACATACTCAGTACATTATTTGTACTGATGTTCTTTTGTTGGGGACGCTGCATTCATGCCTGCAGGTATAGATAAAAAATTTGACGAGCCCTCATAGTAGATGAGATTGGCGCTTAGTGAAGGATCGGTAAGACTCCACCTCATTTGGAGTGCAGCCGAGTTTATGAGTCATCGTGTCAGAGTTTTGCCACAGACTTATGGGTAGGCCGGTACCCTATCCCATTTGATGTCAAATAATCTTAGAAGCTTTGTAGACAGAGGTTCATTTTAAACAGTATGTCAGGGGCCTTGACAGCCCATATGTATTCATGTTTTAAGAAAAATGATTCAGTGATATAGTGTTTACCTACTTACACTTGTACATTATGGGTTGTGGCCATATTGGCCCATGATAGTTACAAAAAGAATGAGTTCGGCCAACTCGACCTATGTATGTTCTAGTTTTGGTCGAATGATCATGAGTTACAGAGTGGTTCGCTAGAGCCAGCACGGTACCGGGTGTCAGTCACGCCTCCCCAGGTTTGGGGCGTGACAAAGATGTATCAGAGCGGGTTGTGTCCTAGGGAGTCTACAAAGTTGTGCCTAGTAGAGTCTCACGTATGAATGTTTTGCGCACCACATTTATAAATGAGAGGCTATAGGGCATTTAAGAAATGTTACCCTTCTTTTGTTTTCAGAGTGTGCCATAGAGCTAAGTCGTAAGAAGTCAGTATAAAGTTTCCACCGAATTTTGTATGCACTAGAGATGCTATCACAATAGAGCTTTAAGGCATAGAAGTAATTTATACTTATGTGGAAGGGAGGTTATAAAAGAAACAGAATATACGATACGAGATTGAAAGGTAAGTAAGATAAAGGTGAAGAAGATACGGGATATTCAAGTACAAAAGGTTGTAAATAGTCCAGAGCTCAGATAGAGGTTTGGGTTTTAGTTTAATATATAGAGGAGACCCTAGTGAAAGTTTTGAAAATCTCAAAGATTTAACATTCGGGGACGAATGTTTCTAAAGGGGGAAAAATGTTACATCTCGTACCTTAGCATTAGGATGTGCCATAGTAAATCCACATGAGTTCGAACGGATTATGTCTATTAGGAGGTTATAGAGGGTTTAAGATATTATTATTATGAGGCCCTGTAAGTTTACAACATTGATACCGTTAGATATTATGTTAGTGTGGTACTTTCATTTAAGTGAAGTATTTTAGTAAGAGTTTTGTAGGTATAATTTTGGATAGTTACCATTATTACTATTTTTGGATATGATAAATTATTCACATAATATAAGAAAGTTTATGAGATTTTCTTTATTGTAAAGATAGAAATTATTTTCTCACAAGAAAAGAAGGTTATCATTTTACCATTTTAAGAATTAAGCGTACGAGAATTTATACTCTTTATATGAGATTAGGAAAATTAGAAGTTGAGAAAATATGTGCATTGTTTTGCATGGATGTTTTAATAAAAGAATAGTGTATGTATTTATTTTATATGGCACCACATGACCATGATAGTAGGGTACATAAAGTGTGTTAAAAATGAGTAGTATTTTAAATACTTTGAGATAATTCTTAAATAGGTGGATAATTGGGTAATTAATAAAGTATAGTGGGAGATAATTAAACAATCTTTGGATAAAGTTACATTATCTCACGTGGCAGCTTTTGCCTTAGAAATATTATGACCCTTACATTCATTAAATAGGTGGCATGAAGACAAAATGAGAGACATGTTAGTGGCAATATGTTGTGGTGCCGTTGGAACTTTTGTCTAAAACTTCTTCCATCTCGCCCTAGCTGATATGAAGCTATTTGTTTGATCCCTATTGTCTTACAAGTATGTCTCTTATTAGCTTTGATTGAGACATATTAGAGGGGTGTATTACAAGTTTTGGTTAATGATTACAGTTTTTGACTTCTAGAAAGCATAAAGGAAAGATGGAGTAAATAGTTTTGATGTAGACAAAAAGGTTTTGATATAGCTAGTTAAGCTATGACTTGGTGAAAATATATGCTTTTTCTCCTTTCTTTTTGAGCAAGTCCAATACTCTATCTATACGAGACTGGTGGCACTGAGGATTATGAAGTTATCAAACTGTATTATTGGGAAGCATGAGGAAAATTTGAAAGAAGTTAAGACAGTAATTATGTCCATAGACAAAATTGAACTTGTAAAAAGATTTTTAAGGAAGTTTATTGTTGTATTAGCTTTGCTTTGGCTTCAATCTTTTTTAATGGGGCCTTTTAAGATGACCTTTAAGAGTGTTAGATCGTTTTTTGAGTTTCTGCTGGAAACGTTGCGCGAGTGTTTGAGAAAAAGCTTAGATGTTGTTCAAAAGGAGGTGAAGTATTTGAGAAGAAGTGTAGATGTTATACAAGAGGAGGTTGTTGATACGAGTGCTAAAGCTTACAGGTATGTTAAGGCTAATCCTTCATTTTGGCATGATCCAAGAAACGATACGTAAACATAATGATATTCCATAAGTGGTTCTACTCTTAGTAATTAAGGATGTCTATGCTATTCATTCCCGTAAAGTGATATTCAAGCATATCTAAATATGTATCTAGTTCCCTATTGAGGTATTTGATAAAGATGTTTTATCATATAGTCATATATGTACATGAACCTTCATGCATTTACCACCGAGCTACGGCCGGTTGGGCAGTTACATATTTACCACCGAGCTACGACCGGTCGGGCAGTCATGCATTTACCACCGAGCTACGACCGGTCGGGCAGTCATGCATTTACCACCGGTTGGGCAGTTATGTATCATCATTTACCACCGGTTGTAATGACATGCATATTCATTTACCACCAAGCTACGGTCAGTCAGGAAGTCATGCATTTACTACCGAGCTATGACCGGTTGGGCAGTTACATATTTACCACCGAGCTACAACTGGTCGGGCAGTCATGCATTTATCACTGCGCTACGGTCTGTCGGGCAGTTACCACTGATCAGTTGGGCAGTCATGCATCATACGATATGGATAATAGTCTCAAAGAGAAGCATTGTATATATATAAGTATAATAAATATGCATATACAGTGGCACTTCAGAGATTCAGGTAGATTCTTATATGTCTTTAATTAATGTTAACTTACTGTTATGTTTCAATTCTGCCTTACATACTCAGTACATTATTCGTACTGGCGTCCTTTTGTTGGGGATGTTGCATTCATGCCTATAGGTGTAGATAATCAGTTTGACGAGCCCTCATAGTAGACGAGATTGGCATTTAGAGATGGATCGGTAAGACTCCACCTCATTCGGAGTGCAGCCGAGTCTATGAGTCATCGTGTCAGAGATTTGCCACAGGCTGATGGGTAGGCCGGTACCCTATCCCATTTGATGTCAAATAATCTTAGAGGCATTGTAGAGAGAGGTTCATTTTGTACAGTATGTCAGAGGCCTTGATGGCCCATATGTATTCATGTTTTAAGAAAAATGATTCAGTGATACAGTGTTTTCCCACTTACAGTTGTACATTATGAGTTGTGGCCATGTTGGCCCTTGATAGTTACAAAAAGAGTGAGTTCATCCAACTCGACCTATGTATGTTCTAGTTTTGGTCGAATGATCATGAGTTACAGAGTGGTTCGCTCGGGCCAGCACGGCACCGGGTGCCAGCCACGCCTTCCCAGGTTTGGGGCGTGACACTTTTACCCCCTCTTTCCACAACTGTAACATATTTCAAGAATCATACAACATCTCTCAAGTGGCGCTTCTTGCAAACCAAACAATCCGACTCATTAGTACGAACAACCCTTTTTTGTTTTTCAGATACACTCACCACACGATCCGGTGGTGTGGTGACATTTGTAGGAATAGTGATACTTCCCCTAGCAACAAGTTCTTCCAATCCCTCCACGGCTCGACGCATTCTCCAAACGAACTCTTGTGTTATCTCCCCCAGATTCAATGGCGCGGTTATTCCCTCCTCGCTACCTCGAACTCGTGGATTACTTATCTGGAAAATGAGACATGGCCAGGAAATTATCTTCCTATCTTGAGCTCTATCGCATGATATGGAGTATCAAAGAAGTGTGAAATTCCTAAATGTCCAAGTAGCCTCTTCATTATAAATGCGGTCGACAACACACCGATAAGAAGGACTCTACTAGACACGGCTCCGAGACATCCTAGGATATTTTAAAACCTTAGGATCTAATACCAAGTTTGTCACGCCCTAAACTCGGGGAGCGCGACCGGTGCTCAACTGAGTGAACCCGGCCCAGCAAGCCTATTAGATTTCCTTCTACCCAAACTCATCCATGAATAAAAAGGAGATGTACTCCATTAATCAAATATTGAAAAGATTTCATTAACAACTCCCATTTCATTTCCATTAGCAACTTCATTAATAATTTCCAAAATATTACAAGTTTATAGATATATTGAAAAAAAAACATGTTTTTCAAATACCAACATTTCTAGTTCAATTTCCCACATCAAACACCACCCACAATAGAAGAGTAATATGAAAATATCGGCAACAAGGCCCCGACAATACCTCAAAACACAAAGTACAACATCAAATGATATTAGGCCCGGAATAGAGTAGGGCTCACCAAAACCTGCTGAATAGGGAGTAGTTATTAACGAGGACCAAAGTTGCGCCCTGATGAACCACATGTATCCATTGAAGATGCAGCGCCCCCGGCAAAAGGGATGTTAGTACATCTGGAATAATACTAGTATGTAAAGCTAACTGTCCTCTTTAAAAATAGAATGTCCATATAAGAAAAGGAAAACCATAGAAATAGCAAGCCACAATCAACAATATCCAAATGTCAAGTTAAAACATAATAATTTTCAAAATACGAACTTCATATACAATTTTGGTTAGGAGATCATTAGCACCGATATACCACCGTCTTTGTTAGCATAGAGTCTGATCACCCCCGATCATCTAGGCCATCTCCGCACAAACAATGTGGTTTGATATGTGATGCGAAAGAATGTTGTTACCAAGAGTAGTACTACCATATGCACAACATGGCGTCTGATCTCCACCCGATCAACTAGGTCGCCTTCCTACATATGTCGTGTGGGTTGACTTTTCCAATTCACAATTATTACCAATTTCATCCCAATTAAGGGGAATAATATCAACCCATCAATATCATCCCAAATAAGGGTAATAATCACAATCCACCCATTCACCGGCACGTGTAGTTTCAGGTGTGGGCCTTATGACCCACCCTTCCTCGGTTTTGCTAATGTTGCTCCCAAAATATTTTTTTGATTTGATTTGCACATAAAGGTAACAAAAATACAATTGCACCCACCTCAACATCTTTCACTTTGTATAATTCTCATTAGTATTTCCACTCACTCACAACAATAATATTCCCTTGGGTCATTGGACCATTCACAAGATTTTTTATTCCTGGTACGGTGACCGTATTTCATATTCCACACTTTTTACCTCTTTCAATTTCAAAGATCACCATCAAAATCAACATATAGAATATTTCAGCAATCATATACCTCAAATTCATTAGCAATGGTAACTTTAAACACAAAAGGTTTCTTCCCGAAGAATGGGGCATACTAACCAACAATAATCATACACAACAAAATCATACACAATCAATACACCATTTATTTTTGCAATACTCTTTCCCAGAAATGACAATATACAATTTCAACGCCTGAATATGTGAGAACTCGAGCCACACTGGATATATTTATAAAGCAAAGCATTAGTTAAAATAGCCACTTATGGGCATGAATTTAGTACAAAAACTTTTAAGCAATTCTATTTTTGAAATCGTTTTTTAAATAGTTGTGTCAAGGCTCATTTCGTAATCTTTATCACACCCTCTAATTTCATTGGCACCACTAGCCATAATTATAACTTAAATTCTTGGCACGTTGGCCACACTCTATATCCCCAATTCACTTATTTTACTTACAACCATCTTTATAGATTATCAACAATAAGACATTTCCAATCAATACTTTAGGTACACATATGAGCAATTAAGAGTCTTAAGCATATTGAGATTTTCTCACACAATTTGGCATCATAGCCTTTATTTGAAACATGACTCAAAGACATGGCATTTTAATGCACATATCATTCTTGCTCACATTTACAAAGGATAACATAATGTGATTGGAACATTCATAACACGTTTTGTATACATAATTCTCGACACTTTACTTATTCGGGGCAATCGAATTTATTGGGAACATCTCGGAACATAGAATTAGGAACTTGAGACAACCATAATTTAAACTTACGGGAATATCATAAAATTCAATTCTAAAAGAGTAGTTTAGCCAACATACCTCGCTTTGAGCGTTTCTTAAATAACTACAATGTTCCGGAAATTCTAGCAATCTCAATCTCTTAGATGAAGAACTTGTGAGATTTCCTTATTGGATTTCAAAGCTTGGACAAGATATTGATGAATAAAGCACTTGAGCTTCTTCCTCTCTCTAGAAAACTCTCACTTCTCTCTAAAATCATCAAATAATTGTCCCAAAATAAGCCCCAAAGCCTATTTATCAAAATAGGGTCGGGTTATTAAAATAGAAAAATGGACCCTCCGAACTCAGGTATGTGGTCGCACAATGGGTATGCGGGTCGCACAATGGACCGCATTATCGGTGCCTAGAACTGGTGTTGCACTGGCCAGGCTTATGACTATTTTGTGGTTACATAACCACTTTTGCGATCGTATAATGATTATGTGGTCGCACATCTGACCGCAGAATCACATTCTTCCAGACTTTAGTAATTTGGTCATAACTTCTTGTTGGAGTGTCCAAATGACGAACGGTTTGAAGAGATAGAAACTAGACTCGAAGACCTTTACTTTTATAGGTTATCCATAACATAACTACTTATATATATGTAGATATTCTCGTCCAATGTTTGATCTTATGCGTACCCATTTGAAACTTTAATCTATCGTGAAATTTACAACTTGACTTGGACTTAGGGCACTCCTTAGACCCCACACCACTTATAATATACCTCGTATACTTATTATCATATACAATTAATATCCATCATATTAATAGTTCTCGTCTGCATACAACATAATATAATTAGCGTGCATCAACTTTCTTAATAGCACTTAAGTACTTCGAAATATATTTTCGGGGTGTTACAGTTGCGCTCATCTTTTATGTTTTGACTTCGATTCTTCAAGCATAAATGGTACTAAATTAATCAAATTAGCTCTGAATTCTATTTTTTTGAATCATTAGATCCGTATCGAAATTACGGAGCTATAGCAAAAAGAATCGTCGAATTCGAACATCGTATGAAGGAGTTATGCCAATTTTAGTATTAGAGAAGAAAATTGGTACTTGTGCTTCGTAGATGCGCATATGCGAAAAATGATCTGCAAATGCAGAAATTACAGGTGGTAGATTGTAGGTGTGGATATTAGGGCGCAGAAGCGAAATTCCCTGTGTATTAGAAAATCAGACTGCGTTTATTTAGTATTTTGAGCATATCGTGAGTTCTAGAGCTCCATTTGAGGTAATGTGCACGCCGTTCTTCTCGATGTTTCATGGCGGTCAGTATCCAACCTCAAATTTTATATTTTAGAGTTCTTATACTAGTTCATTTATGAATTAATCTATGTTTTGATCGGAGATTTGTGGGTTTTATTCCAAAAACATAAGGCAATGAAATTTATAGATTTAGAGGTCGATTTGAAGTTGGATTTGGAATGAGATAAATATTTTTGACTTGGTTTTTATTATTTTACATGATTCTATATTTTATTTTGGTATTTAGATGATGAATCTAAAAGAGAAATTGGAGGTTTTGTCTAAACTTTCCTAAAGTGAAATTTTGAGTTTTGAACATCGATTCAGAGTCGGATCTGAGTAAAATTAGTATGGTTGGACTCGTATTCGAATATGTTTTCAATATTTCTCAGTTAGGTCAGGTTTTGAGGTGCAGGCCCAAGTTTGACGTTTTGGTTGACTTTGAGTAATTGAGTAAAGATTCGACCTTTATTATTTGGGTTTGTTTCCTTTGGTATTATTTGATGTATTTGAGTTGATTTTGGCTAGTTTCGAGTCGTTCGGAGGTTGATTCGCACATGATGGCATTTTCTAGAGTATTTTTTGGCTTGATTGGTATTTGTTTGGCATGTTTGAGGTAAGTATCTTATCTAAACTTGGTTGAGGCACTAGTTGCCTGAATTATTTGTGATAGATACGGGCTATATGTGTGCATATATGTGGGGTTTGAGCCTATGTGCGAGCACCGGGGTATTTATCCATGTTCGAGTAGTGCTTAGGCTATGATATGCCTAGAATTGATTGTTAAGCTTTAAGCTTGATGTTTCTTATACTTGTAACCTTGTTGTGAACTATTTGATCTGTATTTGAGGATTACATAGAGGCTAATTCCATGAATGAACTTGATAATTGATATTTCTATGATGAAATTGTCGATTTGAGCTATGATAGTACACTTTGCACATGCCTACACTTTAGCATGTCATTATACCAGTCCAGGAGCATGAAAATTGATATTCATTCATCACATATACATGTATTCTTGTATATTTGCTTATGTGCGATATGATTTGGACTGGATGCCTTTGAACACGCCTGGCGGATTATATTATTATGCATGTGACCATGCCGGGAGGATTGTCTTATTATGCCTGTGACCACGCTGGGCAGATTGTATTATTATGCATGTTACCACGCCGGGCAGATTATGTTGTTGTGCCCGTGACCACACCGGGAAGATTGCCTGTGACCAGCCCAGGTGAATTGTGTTGTTGTGCCTGTAACCATACCAGACAGATTGTGTTGTAATGCTTGTGACCACGTCGGGCGTATTGTGTTGTTATTTCTATGACCATGTTGGGTGGATTGTATTGTTATGTCTGTGACCATGCCAGGCGAATTATGTTGTTATGACTGTGACCATGTCGGGATTGTGATATAGCATGTGACCAAGCCTGGCGGATCCGTTATTTTGAGCATGTGACCACGCCGGGCCGATACAACATTGAATTGATCGTGCTTGCATTTGGGTGTGGATCCATCCTCATAGGTTCACTCTCTCATGTTTCTCTCTTGATAGTGTACATACGGATTGTGAGAAACCGACGGGTTTTTGGTTGATGTGAGCTTTTGGAGAGACGGTTATTGTTATTTGGATCGGGTTGCACGTCGCAATTGACCTTATTAGCTTATTGTTATATGGATCAGGTTGCGCACCGTAACGGACGGATATTTGGTTATTGTATTTCATATTTACTTGAAAATTTCTTGAATGTTTACCTGATTTACTTACATATCTTCCTTATATACTGGATTGCTGACGGAGTTGAATACTTTAAAACAAACAATTGTGAGCACCAAGGTGGTTTTTACCTATGATTTACCTGATTTGATCATATATCTATTCTATACTTGTTGAACTTATGAACTGCACAGGTGATCATCAAGTATCATTTATAGTTTCGAACAAATGAGTACATGGCATCGATATTACTCACACTATACTTCTGCACCTTCTGTCATTGATAGTACAGTTTGCACATGCCTACGCTTTAGCATGTCACTATACCAGTCCAGGAGCATGAAAATTGATATTCATTCATCACATATACATGTATTCTTGTATATTTGCTTCTGTGCAATATGATTTGGACTATATGGCTTTGAACACGCCGAGCGAATTATATTATTATGCATGTGACCATGTCGGGCGGATTGTATTTTTATGCTTGTGATCATGCCAGGTGGATTGTATTGTTATGCATGTGACCACACGGGGAGAATTGTGTTGTTGTGCATGTAACCATGCCGGGCGAATTGTATTGTTATGCTTGTGACCACGCCAGGATGATTGTGTTGTTGTTCCTGTAACCACGTTGGGCAAATTGTATTGTTATGCCTATGACCATGCCGGGCAGATTTTGTTGTTGTGTCTGTGACCATGCCGGGCGGATTGTATTGTTATGTCTGTGACAATACCGGGCGAATTGTGTTGTTATGCATGTGACTACGTTGGGCGAATTGTGATATAGCGTGTGACCACACCCGGCGGATCCATTATATTGAGCCTGTGACCACGCCGGGCAGATTGAAATATTGAGCATGTGACCATGCCGGGCTGATAACACGTTTAATTGTTTGTGCTTGCATGTGGATATGGATCCATCCCCTAAGGTCACCCTCTCATGTGTCTTTCTTGATGGTGTGCACGCGGATTGTGAGAAATTGATGTGTTTCTAGTTGATGTGAGCTCTGGGAGAGCTGGTTATTCTTATTTTGATTGGGTTGTATGCTGCAACAGGCCTTATTGGCTTATTGATATATAGATCGAGTTGCATGCCGCAACAGACGGATATTTGGTTATTGCATTTCATATTTACATGCAATATTCTTGACTATTTGCCTGATTTACTTGCATATCTTCCGAACATATGATGCATTTATTTCGTACCAGTTTTGTAAATTTTAAATCTTAGAAGCTCATGATTTGTACTACCAGTCCATGGGAGTTGTACATAATTTTAGTTATTTTACTCTTTTACTCTTATTATTCTCATTTAAGTTATGTTGGTTGTAACTTGGCTTACCTAGCGGGTTGGGTTAGGTGCCATCATGACTAGATGGATTTTGGATCGTCACAAATTGGTATTAGATCTCTAGGTTCATAAGTTCTACGAGTCATGAGCAAGTGTCTAGTAGAGTCTTGTGGATCGGTATAATGACGTCCATATGTATCTTCGAGAGGCTACGGGCATTTAGGATAAAATTCCTATATTGTTTTCTTTATCGTGTGGTGTTGATTCAGCTTGAAGTGTGATATCTTTTAATTCCTTCCACTCACTCATATGTTATGTGAACATTCGGTATTAGTTGTGCATTGACGGCTTGTGATTCCATGGATGAGGTACGAGATGTATTTTCTATGTTTTGGAGTTGGGCTAACCTGGAGGGCTTGAGGCCGGGTTTTGGTCGCAACTTGAGCTTGGTGGTTTCAGTTGTGTGACTATGTGCTTTTGGACTTATATATCTGGTAGTGTCCCCAGAAGTGGGATTGATGGCTCAGTGAGTGGTTGGATAGCTATACGATGAGTATGATGTGGCTGCGGGATGTGTTCAGATGGCTTGGATGTGGCGAGAAGAGTTTGCTTGGAATATGAAAGGACTATTGGGTGCTTGATTTCTATCTTGATGTGTTGTACGGTCTCGAGTTATATGCGTGTTCAGGGGTCTTTCATGTTCTTCATTTTTTAGATGAAGTAGATTCTTATGTTTTTTGACGAGTTTAGACTCTGGAGGATTTAGCGATTGCATGGTGCTTGTGGCCTTGGAAGGGCATAGATAGATGCCAGTTTGAGGCTAAGTAGGTGGGTTATCTCCTACGGGGTGCTCTACGGATGTGTGATCCTTATGATATTTGTATGGAGAGTTTCTTCCTACCATTGGGTTATATGTGTTGCAATTTGAGTTTGGATCACCTAAGGAAGTTGTGTTGATTGTCATGAGGATGAATGTGAGTTTAACAGATGAGTTGAAGTATTATATAATTTGAGCTATATGAGTTCATGAAGGACTTTGCTGAATTACAGTGTGAGATCATGTCATTTGTGAAGTAAAGGTATTGTGGGTTATCAGATGTTATGATCTATGGATTTGAGCCAAGTGGGGGAGTCTGCTTTTGACAATTTGATTGCATGGTTATGTGCTATATTGGTTTCGGTCTAAGTCATACTTGTGGATCGGTTATGACTTGTAGATATTGGTTTCGAGGATGACTTGAGCAAGGAAATTTCTGGATGCATGATGTATTATACTTTTTGGTCATATTGGAAACCTTGGAATGATTTGGGATACCAACTGTGTTGGATGTAACGTGCTAAAATAGGCTCTTTCGGTTGCTTAGAGATGTGGGTTACTTCTTTGGATGTTGGTGTGCTAAAGGAACACGGGTTGTTTGGCTCGTTTGAGCAGTACAATTGAGATTAGTGTAGAGTGGATGACTTTCATGAAGGTTCCAATAGGTTCAAGATTCATATGTGGTATTTGTGAAATTTTCGGATTTGTATATGGCTAAGATCTGAGATTTGCATTCAATTGTGCCGGGACTTGCGGTATTTCTGTATCACTATAAATTCTACATTTCAGCATTTGAAAGGTTAAATAAACAGCTTTAGATTCACATGAGGACTCTTCGAATTGGGTATCTCGGATGCGGTATTTTGAGTGCTTTAAAAGGAATACAATGGCTTATGAGCTTTAGGACGACGTGCTTTCATGCTAGGATCTCTTGTGGTGAGATTTGGTTAAGGATCTTGGTGTTCTGGCAAGGAGAAGTATCAACTTAAAGGTAACTAGGAAAGAACTCGGAGAAATAGAACAGCTTGGTAGTAGGTTGGATCAGTATAGTAATGGTATGATTGATGTTTTGGGTTCTTATAATGTGGTGAGGCTTTACCAGTGTTTTGGGGCAATACTCTTGGGGTTTGGTGACCTGCGTGACTTGGTTGAGCTAGAGAAACTTAGTTCTGATGGCTTGGTTATGTGCAAATAGGTTTCGTAGAGTTCTTGATGATTTCTACCACGGTTTGAAATGGACATTATTTTACAAGCATGAGGAGTTTGTTGCGCGTTGTGATTTTCTCCTGAATGGGATCGAGTGGAAGGTTTCTAGCTAATTGAGTATGTATTCTGCTTGCGACTTAGAGTTGATAATGAGGTTGTTGTGTTTTCATATGATGGCCTTATAGAGGCGGTGCATCGTGTGAGATTAAGATTTGCATGCGCAAGTATACAGTTCAGTTTCAAAAGGAAGTTGATGAGTTCTAGACGGCATTGAAAGTTTTAGATATTTAGAAGAATGTTGGCCCTATCTGGTATCACCTGAGAAGACTACTCATTTCAGAAGGTGCCTTGTGTTTTGACTTACGGATACTTCATTGGTATCGCAGTACTCATCTTTTTGATCGACTGCTAGTGGACGTATTTCTCATGGAATGATTATGTATGAAGGATGTGTCAGTCATTTGAGTGGTGGGTATG
The DNA here is from genome assembly GCA_000715115.1 of Nicotiana otophora. Lineage (NCBI taxonomy): Eukaryota > Viridiplantae > Streptophyta > Magnoliopsida > Solanales > Solanaceae > Nicotiana > Nicotiana otophora. The sequence continues at coordinate 14,149 of AWOL01S0071154.1, read as the reverse complement.
GGATCAGATCTGGTGATTCTTTTGTATTTTTGTGGTTTGGAGACTAGAAGTCTCAGAGGTAGATTATTTCTTGGTTGCGGACTGCAATGATATGGCCAAGTTAGCCAACTGATGGTATGTGTTGTGATAGGTTCCAATGGATATTTGTAAAAGTTATCTACTCATTTTGGAAGGATCAGAATCGAATTGGAGTCCACTAGTAGACCTAATGAGGATGTGTATTCTACACCGAGTCGTATCTGTTGACTCGGCACTGTTATTGTTGAGGGATGTGTCGTTCAGTTAGATTTGAGTTGTTCACATTCTGATATGTTCTATGTGTTTCTCTTTTTGTGCTACGATAGGTTGTGATCGATTGGTTAGCTAAACACATGATGCGTTTCTGTTTAGGCTTTGTGGCAAAATTCGAGCGAGATGATTCTTGGGATGTCGAATGGTTTAAATGCACCTTGGCTATGGTCTTTCCTGTTGATGGTATATCGGTCTAGTTTTTTCTCCGTGGTTATGGTCATGCACTTCGTGTACTTGATATTGATTTGCGTGAGGTTGATGATTTTGAGCATTACGACTCGAGATATTTCATGTGGACCAGTGTTTGGATTGGGTCATGCACTACCGCAGAGTTATATTGGGATATGATCCTTTGTGTTGATTTTGGGTATTTTGGTTCTCCTGTGTGTGATGGGTTTCATGGGATTGTGCTTGTGGTGGTATCTCTTGAGCTTGTGGAACGGTTCTCTCATTTGGGATATTTTCCACTTTTGGGTACATTTGAGTTATTGCTTATGGGTGCACGGATTGCACGGTTTGTGGCTTTGGGTAGAGCAGCTTGTCTTTGATGAGATGAGGTCATTGGACCTAGAATGGATGCTATCGAATTTGATTATGGTAGGTTTGGAAGAATAATGTCACTAATCAGCTTAGAATTTGGCTATAGTTCTTGTCGAACAAGAGAGTTCCGCGACTTGTTGGTTTGATGAGTGGTTATGAGTTTCTGCATGTTTATTTCATCATTGGTAGTGTACTAGGGGTTAGAAGAAGGTTATATTTGATATGTGGTTTGTTATCGGTACCGGATTCGTCATTGAGAAGCTATTGTGGTTGGGAGTTATTGTTATGAGTATCTTAGCTATGTGGTATATCATGTGATTACCTTTTTTGGTTGTGTTTATGGCTCGATTGGGCTTGTTCGGACTTATTCAATGTATAGATGTGAGAATCAGGTCTTGTAATGGATTCTGGAGATTGGGGATTTGATTCATCTTCCTTATATGCTGGATTGCTGACGGAGTTGAATACATTAAAACAAAGAATTGTGAGCACCAAGGTGGTTTTTACCTGTGATTTACCTGATTTGATCATATATTTGTTCTATACTTGTTGAATTTATGAACTGCACAGGTGATCAGCAAGTATCATTTATAGTTCCGAACAGATGAGTACATGGCGTCGGCATTATTCATACTACACTTCTTCAACTTGTGTGCAGATCTTGGAGCTGATGTTGCTGTGTACGGAGGGAGTTGGAATTGAAGATGTACCTGCGCTCCGGTTATAGCTGCCACTTGTCCTTGGTAGCTTTAGATTTGTAAATCTGTTTATGTATATTCCGAACAGATGATGTATTTATTTCGTACCAGCTTTGTAAATTCTAAATCTTAAAAGCTCATGATTTGTACTACCAGTCCTTGGGAGTTGTATAGAATTTTAGTTATTTTATCTTTTACTATTATTATTCTCATTTGAGTTATGTTGGTTGTTACTTGTCTTACCTAGTGGGTTGGGTTAGGTGCCATCACGACTAGATGGATTTTGGGTCATGACCTATCCCGTAAAATAACCTCGTTGCTCGAGCAAAGTGAGCATCACATAGGTAATTTGAAAGTTTTTACGTAAAATTTTGAAAATGTGATTTTTGGCCTTAAAAACAACTTGAAATCACTACAGTTAACATTTTGGGTAAGCAATTTCGAATCGGTGTTTTGACAATTCTGGTAGCTTGGTATTGTGATTTTTGACTTGGGCATATGTCCAGAACTAAATTCGGAGATTCCTAAGTTGATTTGACATGTTTTGACGAAAGTTAGCAATTTAAATGTTTGAAAATTTCTTAGGCTTGACCGTAGGTTAACTTTATGGATCTCGGGTTTGAATATTGGTTTTGGTACTTGGAATAGGTCCGTTTTGATATTTAAAACTTGTTTGCAAAATTTGGTACAATTCGGAGTTGGTTTGATAGGATTCGGGCGCTTGGTTGTGATTCTAGAGTTTCTTGAGTTTTCTTTTGAATCATGTGTTTTGATGTCCGATTCCTGGATCTAGATGTTATTTTGGTGTTTTGATTACACGAGCGAGTACGTATAATATTTTTAGACTTGTGTGAAGATTGGTTTGGAGCCCCGAGAGCTCGGGTGAGCTTAGAATAGGCTTCAGACCATTTTTGGACTTAGGAGATTGCTGGTTTTCTGTTGCTTGTGTCCAGTGCTTCGCAGTCGCAAAGTAGAAGTTTGGGGCTGGGGGCTGTTTTTTCATCATGAACGCGAGGTCCGGGTCGTGAATGCGGAGCAATGGGGGAATTACTCTTCCCGAACACGACAGGCATTTCGTGAACGTGATGCTTTGGGGTGATCTAGGAGAGGGTTGTTGGCTCTTTTTCGCGAATGCGAACCATGCCTCACAATCACAAATATAGTCTCGCGAATGCAAAGGCCAAAGGGCCACTGCTCTTCGTGAACACGTCAGGTGCTTCGCAAACGAAAAGAACACCTGACGCCCAGCTATATAAAAGCTGAAAGTCGGATTTCTTTTGTAAAACACCATTTTTGAGAGATAGAGCTCCGCCTAGAGAGGATTGTGAAGAGAATTTCATCTCCACTTCATTCGTTAGTGATTTTTGACTAGTTTTTATGTATCTCCATAATCACCCATTGATTTTAGGTTTTAATCTATTAATTTTATGGTAGAAATTAGGGGTTTGGGTAGAAATTAGGGATTTTGCAAAATTGGGATTTAGACCTCAAATTGAGGTCGGATTTCAAAACAAACCACACAATCGACCTCGGGGTGAATGGATAATTGAGTTTTAGTTCGAATCTCATGTTTTAACTAAGCAAGTATGGGGTTGACTTTTGTTGACTTTTTCCAATTTCATTAAAGATCGAATCTTTTTCACTCGTGGGTACTTTCTAAAGCCTATTTTGAATTATTGGAACTATATTTGGCTAGATTTGACTGGTTCAAAGGCTAATTCTAAAGGAAAGATCATGGTTGAGTATTGATTTGATTGCAGAAAGAGGTAAGTGTTGTATCTAAACTTGACTTGAAGGAATTAGGACTTCTTGAACTATTGTTTATGTGAATTATGTGGGGAAACTGCGTATATGCTAGGTGACGAGTGTATATGCGCTGTCGGGGGAGCTAGCATGTGGGATTGGGTTATTTATTTTTATTTCTTCGTTATTCCATATTATCTCTTGTTATATTCTTTAATTGTTGCATGTACCTACTTGACATCTATGCTTCACTTGTTAATTTATTACTTAATTGTTACTTGCTTGATCTGCTTATTTCTCACTCAATAATCTGCTTACTTGCTACTTGTTACTACTTGCTTTAATTGTATATTCTCACTATCATATGTTTTACATGCTTTTATTGTCCTTATATTACTCGATGCACTCTATTATGCTACTTCACCTACGTGAGCTGTTTAGCTATTCTTGTATTGATGAATCGATAAGGTTTGGAATTTCGAGGTGTTGGATATTCTTTGTTATATTAGTGATTTCTTAAATGTTCAGTATGTTTCATCCTCTTTTTGTGTTGATATTTCATAATTTTTGGTATTGCGTTGTTTGTGTTAATGAATTGATATTGTGGGATTGGGTTACACACTGCAACGGAACAGGAAATGATATGATATAGAGAGATAAGAATGGAATATGATATGAATTGATGATGATATGGTAGGATCGGATTGCACGCCGTAACGGATTTGATGTGTTGTAGTTGTTTGTGGTTGTAGATATTGTTCTCGGTATTGTGATAAGAGATCTGAGATTATGTTATTTTGGGGCCCTCTGGTAGTTGACCTACGGGTCCGGTTATTTGAGTTTACTATTTTATTTCTATTCCTGCTTACATTATTGTTGTTTCGTACAGGTTATTTGTGACTGACTTTCCCTAGTCTCGTCACTACTTCGTCGAGGTTAGGCTTGGCATTTACAGAGTTCATGGGGTCGGTTGTACTCATGCTACACTTTTTCACTTTTTGTGCTGATACCGGTATTGGTCCCAACGGCGTGTAGAGAAGATCTTGGACGGACGGCTATCAGAAGGAGACTTGAGGTAGTGGTGTTGGCGTTCGTAGCCCCTGAAGTCCCCTTCCATTCTATCTTTGCTGTTTACCTTATTTCAAATAGCTTTATTTTGTTCAGACTTTGTTTGTAGTACTCTAGATGCTCATGTATTCGTGACTCCAGATTTCTAGGATATGTTTAGACTACGCTACATGGTATCCATCATATCTATTTCAAACTATTACACTTTCTTATGATTAATGTTTTCATTTTAATTGTTAAAACTGGTTAAGTAATTAACTCACATTGGCTTGCCTAGCAAGTGAAATGTTAGGCGCCATCACAGCTCCTAGGTTGGGATTTTGGGCCATGACGAGTTTGTATCAGAGCACTAGGTTGCCTAGGTCTCACGAGTCATGAGGAAGATTAATAGAGTTTAGAGGATTGGTACAGAGATGTCTGTACTTATCCTCTAGAAGCTATAAGACTTTAGGAAAATTTCACTTCTTCCTTCTTTTATTGTGCGACTTTATTCTATTACTTAAGTTTGAACCATTCTATTCTTGTTATCTCGCATATGGTGAGAATACACATGGCATCTACAGCCGGACAAGAGCCAAAGCCCCCTGTTACATCCACTACCAGGGGTAGGGGTTGAGGCATGGACAGAGGCAGAGCTCAGCCTAGAGCACGTATAACAGCAATCATTGTAGAGCCTCAGATCAAGCATGAGGAGGAGATCCCTATTCAGACCGCACCAGTCGAACCCGCTTAGGTCCCGAAGGGATTCAATGTTACTTCTGTACTTCAGGACGCTCTAGTCCACCTGGTTGAACTCATGGAGAGTATGGCCCAGGACGAAGTATTTCCTAAGGCACCGGCTGTCTCTCAAGCTGGGGACTGTGCTTAGACTCCCTCCACTCACACTCCGGAGAAGATGGCTCCCATATATCAGACACCTACGATTCCAACAATTGGAGTAGTTCAGCCCGTTATTGCTACACAGCCCGGGGAGAGGCTCGCGATGTCTTCTGAGGGATTGATGAGGTTGGATAAGTGTACCAAGATCTTTTCTACTCATTTTGGTGGTACACCTTCTGAGGACCTATAGGATTATTTTGACCGTTTCCATGAAGTGTTGTGCAACATGGGTATTATGGAGTCCAATGGAACCGACTCTGCAGTGTTTCAGATGACTAGTTCTGCCAAGAGGTGGTGACAGGACTATGATGAGGCAGAGTAGCAGCTTCACCGCCACTCACTTGGGATTAGTTTTCGCAGCTATTTTTGGAGAAGTTCATTACTTTTACTCTAAGAAGGATGGAACGATGAGGATGTTTATAGATTATCAGCAGTTGAATAAGGTCACTATCAAGAACAAGTATTCTTTGCCGAGAATTGATGACCTATTTGACTAGCTTCAGGGTGCCAAGGTGTTTTCCAAGCTTGACTTGAGATTTGGCTACCATCACATGAAAATTAGGGCATCGCATTTCCCTAAGACAGCTTTTCAGACTCGGTATGATCACTATAAGTTCTTTGTGATGTCATTTGACTCGACCAATTCCCCAACAACATTTTTGGATTTGATAAACAGGGTGTTCAAGCCCTATCTGTATTCTTTTGTGATCGTCTTCATTGATGATATTTTGCTCTACTCCCACAGTTGAGATGAGCATGAGCAGCATCTGCGGATCGTACTTAAGACTTTGAGGGATAGTCAATTATATGCTAAGTTTTCAAAGTTTAAGTTCTGGTTGGACTCGGTTTCCTTTTTGGGCTATGTTATATCTTCTGAAGGCATTAAAGTGGATCCTAAGAAGATTAAGGAAGTTCAGAACTGGCCTAGACCTACTTCAGCTACATATATTTGGAGCTTCCTAGGTTTGGCGGGTTACTATCGCCGGTTCGTGGATGGGTTCTCATGCATCTCAGCCCCATTGACCAAGTTCACCCATAAGGGTGCTCTTTTCAGATGTCTGACGAGTGTGAGTTGAGCTTTCAGAAGCTCAAGACTGTATTGAGTACAACCTCAATGTTGGTGGTGCCTACAGGTTTGGGATCTTAAACCGCGTATTGTGATGCATCGCGTATTGGGCTTGATGTGGTCTTGATGGAGGATGGTAGGGTGATTGCTTACGCATCTCGGTAGTTGAAGGTTCATGAGAAGAATTACCATGTTCATGATATAGAGTTGGAAACCATTGTACACGTGCTGAAGATATGGAGGCACTATTTGTACGGCGTTCATTGTGAGGTCTATACCGACCATCGCAGTCTCCAGCACATGTTCAAGCAGAAAGACCTTAATTTGCGGCAGTGGAGATGACTAGAGTTGCTGAAAGACTATGATATTACCATATTATATCATCTGTCGAAGGCTAACATAGTGGCCAATGCATTGAGTAGAACGGCAGAGAGCATGGATAGCTTGGCATATTTACTTGTAGCAGAGAGGCCACTATCCATGGATGTTCAGGCTTTAGCTAACCGGTTTGTGAGATTGGATATTTCGAAGCCCAGTAGGGTTCTTGCTTGTGTTATGGAACAGTATTTGTTATTGGAGTGTATCAAGGCTCGCCAGTTTGATGATCCTCACTTATTGGTATTGAAGGATACGGTGCAGCGGGGTGGTGCTAAGGAGGTTCTGATCGGGGATGATGGTGTTATGTGGCATCAGGCAGGAATTTTGGAAATGTTGATGAGTTGAGAGAGTTGATCCTTGAGGAGGACACAAATTTGCAGTATTCTATTCACTCGGGTGTCGCAAAGTTGTACCGTGACTTGAAACAACACTATTGGTGGCTAAGAATGAAGAAAGACATTATTGCTTATGTGCCTCGGTATTTGAATTGTCAATAGGTGAAGTATGAACATAAAACAACGGGTGGATTGACTTAGATATTGGAGATACCAGAGTGGAAGTGGGAGAGGATCACTATGGATTTAGTGGTAGGCTTGCCATGAACTTTGAAGAAATATGATGCAGTTGGGTTATTATGGACCGGTTGACTAAGTCTTCACACTTCATTCCGGTGGCGACTTCGTATTCTTCAGAGAGGGTGGCTCAGATTTACATTCAGGAAATTATCCGCCTTCATGGCGTGCCCATTTCCATCATTTCTGACCGAGGCACGCAGTTCACATCACATTTCATCCTCAAATGGACGGGTAGTCCGAGCACACAATTTAGATCTTGGAGGACATGTTACGTGCATGTGTTATGGATTTCGGAGGTTCATAGGACAAGTTCTTACCTCTAGCAGAGTTCGCCTACAACAACAGTAACCAGTCGAGTATTCAGATGGCGCCATATGAGGCCTTAAATGGGAAGCAATGTCGTTCGCCGGCTAGTTAGTTTTAGCCCGGAGAAGCTAGGTTGTTGGGCACTGATTTGGTTTGTGATACTATGGAAAAGGTTAAGGTGATTCAGGAATGACTTCGTGCAGCTCAGTCCTGACACAAGATTTATACGGACTGGAAGGTTCGGGATGTAGCTTATATGGTGGGTGAGGAGGTTCTTCTCCGAGTGTCGCCTATGAAATGCGTGATGTGGTTTGGGAAGAAGGGCAAGTTGAGCACGAGGTTTATTGGGCTATTTGAGATCTTAAAGAGAACTGGGGAGGTTATCTACAGGCTTGCATTTCCTACCATCCTATCAGAAGTACATCCAATATTCCCTGTTTCCATACTTCGGAAGTACCATGAGGATAACTCACATATTCTAGACTTTAGCATGGTTCAGCTTGATGAAAATTTGGCCTATGAGGAGGATATGGTGGCTATTCTAGCCCAGCAGGTTCGAAAGTTGAGATCTTAGAGTTTTCCTTCTATGAAAGTGCAATGGAGAGGTCACCTGATCGAGGCAGCTACGTGGGAGTCTGAGTCCTATATGCAGAGTATATACCCACACCTTTTTACTAGTCTATGTACTTTTCTATGTACGTTCAAGGATGAACGTTTCTTTTAGAGGTAGAGAATGTGACGATCTGATAGGTCGTTTTGAGTACTAGCCCTTATCTTTGCATTCCAGGACCTCTACTAGCTTCATTTGGTGATTCTTGATTTGCGTGTGTGGTCCGTGTCTCTTTTCGGAAAGTTTTTATGTAAAATTTGAAGAAAATACAATTTTTGGCTTTAAAAACAACTTGAGTTTACTACGATCAATATTTTGGGTAAACAACCCCGGATTGGGATTTTGATGATTCTGGTATCTTCGTATTGTGATTTTGGACTTGGGCATATGCTTGGAATTGAATTCGGAGGTCCCTAGGTTGATTTGACTTGTTTGGCCGAAAGTTAGCAATTTAAATGTTTGAAAATTTCTTAGGTTTGACCGTAGGTTGACTTTATGGCTAGCGGGTTAAGATTTTGGTTTTGGGATTGAAATAGGTCTGTTTTGCTATTTGAAACTTGTCTGCAAAATTTGGTGCAATTCGGAGTTGGTTTGGTTAGATTCAGACGCTTATTTGTGATTCTAGAGGCTCTTGAGTTTTCTTTTGAATTTCATGTGTTTTGATGTCTGATTCGTGATTTTAGATGTTATTTTGGTATTTTGATCACACGAGCTAGTTTGTATGATATTTTTAAACTTGTGTGGATAATTGATTTGGAGCCCCGAGGGCTCGGGTGAGTTTCGAATAGGCTTTGGACCATTTCTGGACTTAGGAGATTGCTGATTTTCTGCTGCTAGTGTCCCATGCTTTGCGATCACGAAGTATCTCTCATGAATGCGAAGGGGAAGTTTGGGGCTGGGGGCTGTTTGTTCATCGGGAACGCGAGGGTTGGGTCACGAACGCAAATCAATGGGGGCATACCCTTCGCGAACGCGACAGGCATCTCGCGAACACGATGCTTTGGGGTAATATGGGGGAGGGTTGTTGGCTCTTCTTCGCGAACGCGAACCATGGGTCACGAACGCGAAGGATTGGCTGGGGAGAAGCCTTTGCGAATGCGAAGATAGTCTCATGAACGCAAAGGCCAAAGGACCACTTGTAACACCCCGAAAATTTTCAAAGTATTTAAGTGTAAAGCCTCGTAAATTTTGCAAATGAATTCAAGATTTCGTGGTGCCGGAGTAGGTACACGTGTTTGAGGATTTTAGAAATTCTTTGCGGCGAGCTTTCGTGCTACGGCTCGGAATATTTGGGTTGAACAATGCACTGAAAAGTAAAAATTATTTTTGGGCAGAAGAAATGCACTTCTGCGGCCCACTATGCGGCCACGGAATTACTCTGCGGACTACATAATGGTCGCAAAGTGAGATAGTCTTTTGGGCCATTTTTGATTTCATTTTCGCGGCCCATTATGCGACCGCAAAACCATTTCGTGGGCCGCACTCTGATCGCATATCCAGCTTTGAGATGTTTTGGAGGGAGGTTCTGCGGCGCATTATGCGACCGCAGAATAGGTCTGCGGGCCGCATAATGACCGCAAACCGAGTCAGATTTGCCCCGTTCTGGAGGGAAATTATGCGGCCTATTCTGGGGACCGCATAAGCATTATGCGGTCACATATGTGACCGCATACCCTGTTTCGAAGCTTCATTTTTAAATTTTTATAACCCGACCCTACTTCGTTAAATAGACGATTTGTACCATTTTGAGCCAAAAATTTGATGTTTAGAGAGAAGTGAGAGTGTTTTAAAGAGAGAGGAAACCCTAGGCTAATTATTCATCAAGTCTTGCTCCAATCTTGGAAGATTAACAAGGAAAACTCACTAGGTCTTCATCCTAGAGGTAAGATTCTACACCCTAGCCCTTAATTTCGAAATTTATCTAAGAATGGGTAATTAACAAGACAATTCTTGGGTATGGGAGTTGTTATCTTGCATGCATGTGTTATCAAAGAATGTGGGAAGGTTGTGAGCTAAAAATGGTAGAGAATGGTTTGGAGAATGATGGAATCTTTCACGAAAGGGCCTTAAGAAATTTAATGCACACCTAGTGTTTGATAAAATGCTCAAATGAGCTAGAACCATGATCATCCTCCTAATTTTGATTCAATTTGTTACATTCTCAAAATAGATTGAAGTTGCTAAGATTTCCAGAATATTTTAGAGTGTAAGGACACTCAATTGAGGTATATTGGCTAAACTTTCTCTCTTAAAATTGAATTACATAATGTTCCCGTGAGTTTCAAAGTATTGTTTGTGTATTAAAATGTTATTGGTTTGAATCGTATTTCAAATGAAAGCTAGTATGCCAAATTGTGTGAAAAAATCTCAACATTCTTAAGATTCTTAATTGCTCATATGTGTACCTATAGTCTTGATTGGAAATGTCTTATTGTTGATAATCTATGAAGATGATTGGAAATGAAATAATTGAATTGGGGCTATAGTGTGTGGCCAATGTTCCAAGAATTTAAGTTATGATTATGGCTAGTAGTACAAATGATTTGAGAGGATGCGATAAAGAATATGAAATGAGCTTTGACTCGATTGTTTAAAAATAATTTCGAAAATAGAACTGCCTAAAATCTTTTGTACTCAATAAGTGATTCGAACTCTTACATACTCAGGTGTTGAAATTGTATATTGTCATTTCTGGAAAAGATTATTGCAAGAATAAATGGTGTATTGATTGCTTATGGATTGATGTGTGCTTGCATTTCTGGTCGGTATGCCCCATTATTTGGGAAGAAACCTTTTGTGTTTAAAGTTTTTATTACTAATAAATTTGAGGTATATGATTGCTGAAATATTCTATATGTTGATATTTGATGGGGACGATTGAAATCAAAAGAGGTGAAAGTGTGAAATATGAAATACGGCTATTGTGCCATGAATAAAGAATCTTGTGAATGGCCAAATGAGCTAAGGAAATATTGTTGTTGTGAGTGACTGGAAATAGTAATAAGAATTTATACAATGTGAAAGATGATGAGGTGAGTACAATTGTATTTATGTTACCTTTGTGTGCAAATCAAATCAAAAATATTTTTGGGAGCATCATTAGCAAAACTGAGGAAGGGTGGATCATAAGGCCCACACCTGAAACTATATGTGCCGGTGTAGGGGTGGATTGTGATTATTCCCCTTATTTGGGATGAAATTAAAATATTGGAGAAATTGTGATATTATTCTTCTTAATTGGGATGAAACTGGTAACAATTGTGGATTGGAAAAGTCAACCCACATGGCATATGTAGGAAGGTGGCCTAGCTGATCGGATGCCATGTTGCGCACATGGTGGTACTACTCTTGGTAACAACTTTCTTTCGTATCACCCGTCAAACCACATTGTTCGTGGGGAGATGGCCTAGCCGATCAGGCGTGATCGGACTCTGTGCTAACAAAGACGGTGGTATATCGGTGCTAATGATCTCCCAAACAAAATTATTTATGAAGTTCGTATTTTGAAAATCATTATGTTTTAACTGGACATTTGAATATTGTTGATTGTGACTTGTTGTTTCTATGTGTTGTCTTTTCTTATATGGTCATTCTATTATGAAAAAGGACTCTTAGCTTTACATACTAATATTATTCGATAGTACTAACGTCCCTTTTGTCGGGGGCGCTGTATCTTTAATGGATGCAGGTAGATCCACAGCAGGCGGCATTGATCTGTGATAGCGGTACACTTTCTTCAGCTGACTTGGTGAGCTCCCTTCATTTCGGGGTCATGTATCTTTTGTTTCTCATTTACTGTGTTTTGAGGTATAGCCGGAGCCTTATTGCCCACATTTCCCTATTACGCTTCTATTGTACTTAAAGGCTCCGTAGACATGTTGTGGGTTGTGGTTGATGTTGGGAATTGAACTAGAAATGTTGGTATTTGGAAATCATATTTCTTTTCATTAATTCTCTAAACTCGTAATATTTTGGAAATATGAATGAAGCTACTAATGGGAATGAAAAGGAAGTTGTTAATAAAATCTTTTTAGTGTCTGATTAATGGAGTACATCTCCTCTTTATTTATAGATGAGTTTGGGTAAAAGGTATCTAACCTGCTTGCTTGGACAGGTTCTCTCGGTTGAGCGCCGGTCGCGCTCCCCGAGTTTGGGGCGTGACACCACTGCTCTTCGCGAACGCATCAAGTGACCTGATGCCCCGTTATATAAAAGCTAAAAGTCGGGATTCTTTTGCAAAACACCATTTTTGAGAGATAGAGCTCGGGCTAGAGAGCATTTTGAAGATAATTTCATCCCCACTTCATTGGTTAGTGATTTTTCACTAGTTTTGATGTATTTCCATAATCACCCATTGATTTTAGCCTTTAATCTATGAATTTACAATAACAACAACAACAACAATAACATACCCAGTATTATCCCACACAGTGGGGTATGGGGAGGGTAGTCTGTACGCAAACCTAACCTCTACCTTATGAGGATAGAGAGGTTGTTTCCAATAGACCCTCGGCTCAGGAAAGCATAAGTACCACTTTAATCTATGAATTTCATGGTAGAAATTAGGGGTTTTGGGTAGAAATTAGGAATTTTAGAAAATTGAGATTTAAACCTCAAATTGAGGTCGGATATCGAAAAAAGCCACATAATCGGGCTCGGGAGTGAATGGGTTATCGGGTTTTGGTCCGAATTTCGGGTTTTGACCAAAAGGGCCTTGGGTTGACTTTTGTTGACTTTTTCCAATTTCAGTAAAGATCAAATCTTTTTCTCTCGTAGGTAGGTTCTAAAGCCTATTTTGAATTATTTGAACTATATTTGGTTAATTTGACTTGCTCGAAGGCGAATTCTAAAAGAAAGGATGTGGTTGAGTATTGATTTGATTGCGGAAAGAGGTAAGTATTGTGTCTAATTTTGACTTGAGGGAATTAGGCCTTGTTGAACTATTGTTTATGTGAATTATGTGGGAAAATGGCGTATATGCGAGGTGACGAGTGTATATGCGCCGTCGGGGGATCTAGCATGTAGGGTTGGGTTATTTATTTCCATGTCTTCATTATTCCATGTTGTCTCTTGTTATATGCTTTAATTATTGCATGTTCCTCTTTGACATCTATGCTCTACATGTTAATTTGTTATTTAATTGTTACTTGCTTGATCTGCTCATTTCTCACTCAATAATCTACTTACCTGCTACTTGTTACTACTTGCCTTAATTGCACATTCTTATTGTCACACGTTTTACCTTCTTTTATTTTCCTTATATTACTCGATGCACTCTATTGTGTTATTTCGCCTACGTAAGTCGTTTAGCTATTCTTGTATTGATGAATCGACAAGGTTTGGGATTTCGAGATGTTGGATATTCTCTGTTATATTAGTGGTTTTTTAAATGTTTAGTACGTTTCATCCTCTTTTGTGTTGATATTTCATAAATATTGGTATTGAGTTGTTTGTATTAATGAATTGATATTGTGGGATTGGTTTGCATGCCGCAATAGAACAGGAAATGATATGACATAGAGAGATAAGGACGGAATATGATATGAATAGATGATGATATGGTGGGACCGAATTGCGCGCCGTATTGGATTTGATGTGTTGTAGTTGTTTGTGGCTGTAGAGATTGTTCTCGGTATTGTGATAAGAGATTTGAGATTATGTTATTCTGGGGGCCTCTGGTAGTTGACCTACGGGTCCGGTTATTAGAGTTTACTGTTTTATTTCTATTCCTGCTTCTATTATTGTTGTTTCGCATAGGTTATTTCTGAGTGACTTGCCATAGTCTCATCACTACTTCGTCAAAGTTAGGCTCGGCATTTACAGAGTTTATGGGGTAGGTTATACTCATGCTACACTCTTGCACTTCTTGTGTAGATACCGGTGTTGGTTCCACCGGCATATAGAGAAGATCTTGGCCGGACCGGCTATCAGCAGGAGACTTGGGTAGTGGTGTTGGCGTTCGTAGTCCCTGAACTCCCCTTCCATTGTGTCTCTA
>AWOL01S0071151.1:5110-16566 GCA_000715115.1 Nicotiana otophora | reverse complement strand
GGTTCTTGTGGGGATATTGATGATTCTTCTGAGTTTACCTCAAATTCTAATTCACGTATCTTTGATAGTGATGGATGGAAAGATCAAGCTTGCGGGAAGACTAAGTCAATCACACTTATTAGAAGGGCTGAGGAAAAGAGTCTGAAAAATCAACTGGAACCTGGAGGGCAGTTCCTCACATCCCCTGAGAGTAAGAGCGACCAAATTGCTTTGACTTCCAACTCAGAATTCACGGGGTCCCAAGGGGGTAATGAGCTTGGTGGAAGTAAAGTCCGATTGGTTCATCAGGTTCCTGGCCTGAAAAATCGTGGTGCTCAGCAAGAGCCTGAATCTGTGCAGGCCAAGATTCAGAATCATCAGGAGGTACTTGGATCAGGTAATCATTCGGTTTCACAATTACGAGATAAGGTCTCTCAAAGGACTACAGAGGGCTCTGTGCAGTTGGATAGTAGTTCTAGATTGGAAGTTGCAGAATCTTTTGCTGCTAAAGGCGTCGAAAATAATTCTCCTTATCTTCAATCAAGAGGGCGATCACCTAGCGAAACTGAGGAAGTTGAAAAGGATGAGTTGGCTCCATATGAGAAATTAGCTGGTGCTTCTGCATCAAAGGGAAAGGATTTCAGACAACAACTAATGAAGCTTAAAAAACTAGGTGTTTCTGCTCAGCAGATCAAGAAGGCACAAGATAGCAGAGCTGAAAGCAATTCTGGAACTAGCGACATGCTGGTGTCTGGTAAATTGTTTATGGAGGCTCAGGAGGGACCCAAGTCATTTTTTACACCACCTATAGGGCAAGTTCAGAGGGTAAGGCAGTCAAAAGGAAACCAGGAGTTGAATGATGAGTTGAAAATGAAAGCGAATGAACTCAAGAAGCTTTTTACTGAGCACAAACTACGTGCCTCTGAAGACCAATCTAATTCTACCAGGAAAAGCAAGGCCAGTGACATGCAACGCCGGCCAGTTGCAACTTCTTCCAACAGGAAGCCTGTTATAGATAATGCTCTTGTTCAATTCTCTGTCAATTACATTTTGAATGAACCTGCCGCAAGTTCCGATGATATAGACAGATCTGCTATTACTCCACTGACTAAAGAGGCTGACAATCAGACTTATGGAGATGTTTTAAATATGACTTCCTCTGAGCTCAGTTTTTCAGATAGCTCTCGAGGAAAATTCTATGAGAAATATATGCAGAAAAGGGATGCAAAACTTAGGGAAGAATGGAATTCTAAGAGCGCTGAGAAGGAAGCCAAACTGAAGGCTCTGGAGGACAGCCTTGAGAGGAGTATAGCTGAGGTGAAGGGCAAGTTAGCAGTATCCACTGACAAGGACAGTGCTGTTTCTGGTGCCCGTCGACGTGCTGAGAGACTTCAATCATATAATTCGAGGTCAATTTTGAGGAGGGACCAGGTATTTTAGTTCTGTTCTATCGATAAATTCAGCACACCCACATATGTACAATATTCTGCTTCTTCTTAGAGTTGATTGGTTGTTTTTCTGTTATGTGTAACCAACCTTGAAGAAGTTTCCTTTGACAGCAACGATTAGTTTTTGAGCAAAGTGATGAAGAAGGTATGTCTGAATTTCCAAAGCAGAAAAAATATGAAGACAGGTCTTTTGATGAAACATCTATTGGGGAAGATGGTTCTAGAAGCACTCAGAACAAGAAACTTTTACCTGTCAAAAGTTTTTCTTCATCCTCACCTCGCACCTCAATAGTCACTATTCCAAGGTCTGCCGGAAAAGCTGCTACTAGTACTTCAAGTAGACGAAGATATCAATCTGACAATCCTCTTGCTCAGTCTGTCCCAGACTTCTCTAACATCAGAAAGGAAACCACCAAGTCTTCTTCTGCAGTTGGTAAAATAACTCGTTCACAATCTAGAAACTATACCCGTGACAAAAGCTCCAATGAAGGAATTTCTCTTGTCAAAGAGGACAAATCACGGCGATCACAATCCTCGAGGAAAAG
Organism: Nicotiana otophora; assembly: GCA_000715115.1. Classification (NCBI taxonomy): domain Eukaryota; kingdom Viridiplantae; phylum Streptophyta; class Magnoliopsida; order Solanales; family Solanaceae; genus Nicotiana; species Nicotiana otophora. The sequence goes on along the minus strand of AWOL01S0071151.1, from coordinate 14,594 downwards.
CTCTGCCAATGTGGGAGAATTTAGGGAAGCATCTCCTTTGAGTTCAGAAGGTTTTTTGGCACCTCTCCGTTTTGAAAAGGACGAGATGGACCAAAGTCTCAGTGATACCTTTCTAAGAAGGTCAGACTCGAAGACGTTCTTAATAAAGGGTAAAGACCCTGTCTTCAGCACTAGAAGTGGTCTGACTAAGAAAGGGGCTTCTATCATATCTAAGGTTGAGGACAATGAATATGAATACAATGACATGGTCATTGAGCCTGAAGATGCCCCAGATAGGGTCCAGGGTAAAGAAGAGGAAGAATTTGAAAACGTGAAAGCTGAAGTTCAGGAAAACTTTGATAATTGGGAGCCAAGACTGAGTCATGATTCAGAGAAGATGGTGACCTCTGGATCAGAAAATGTTGATGTTTTGAGATCATCTTCTCAGGTGGACTATGCTTTTGAAGCTGTATTGCCTTCTGTTGTTCCTTCTGAGTTTCTTTCTGGTGGAATTGTACAAGATTCACTTGGAGAAAGTCACCGCTCATGGAATTTACATGCTCACCGCCCTTTTTCTTATGCTCAGGAGATGTCTGATGTTGATGCATCTATGGACTCGCCTTTGGGGAGTCCTGTGTCCTGGAATTCACAGTCTCTAAGTCAGACAGAGATTGATGCAGCTAGAATTAGGAAGAAATGGGGAATGGCTCAGAAACCTATGTTTGTTGCAAATTCTGGTCAAAGTCAATCGCGCAAGGATACAGCCAGAGGATTTAAACAGTTATTGAAATTTGGGAAGAAAAATCGTGGCACAGATAACTTAGTTGACTTGATTTCTGCAACTACCTCCCGAGGAGACGATGATACAGAAGATGGATGTGATCCTTATAATCGGTCTTCAGAAGATCTTAGAAAGTCAAGAATGGGCCTCTCGCAAGGGCATCCACCCGATGATAGCTTGTATGAGGATGAGTTTTGCAGTGAACAAGGTGAAATTTTGATGTTTCATTCAATAAAGAAAGATTTCTTGTTTCTGTATGGCAAATATTAATTGGTCGCCTAAAATTCTAATAACTGTTCCGATTGTTAATTGTTTGATCAGTTCAAGAGTGGCTGGTTACCATATATTATAAGCTCAGGATGCTCGGATTTTTTGTGAATTTATTGAGGAAAGTTTGACATCCGAACAAACAAAATAGTACTACAGTTACACCAAGACATGTGTGATAGGAAGTGCGTAACTGAATATGAAAATAAAGGGATCTTTTTTAGTCATAATGATGCTTGTAATGGATAAAAGGTAATAGTGAATCATCCATCCCGTTATTAGAAGTAGATATGATTCTTAAGGAAAATAAATGTGCTTATTATCTGTAGCTTCAGCTGGTGTGTTTTAACTCTGTTACCATTGAGCTTTAAAGCTCCTATTATTTGTTTTTCTACATCAATCAATCAGCTATACTAAATCTGCAATTCAAAATAATGATCCTCTATATCCATTCAATTCTATTTAGGTCCATTCTGTTCCCCTCAAAATAAGTCTTTCTACATCAATACATGAAAAAAGTAAGAGCTAGATTTCAGGGACGATAGGATGCTAGTTAGATTTCATTATATAGAAAACTTGGAACAAAAGGAGATTCTCAGTTTTTCTTTTTGCAAAGTGGTTCATTTCACTTTTTCTCTATCTTATGTTAAGTCAATTTCACGAGCATAACGTATAAGGAAAAGCCTCCAAACCAGGAGTGTTTGGGTCTTAACTCTTAACTTCTATGCATGTAAATGTGAATGAGAATGTTTTCGAAGGTTCAGTTGGTGATTTACTTATTCACTTACCTTCGGTTGTATGTTTGAGGGAATTATCCAGTCATCTTTTCCAGCTTTATTATTAAGATTCTGGAAAAAAAGTTACTAATCAAACATTTTTTTCTTCCGGCAGTTCAATCCTTGCGCGCTTCTATTCCAGCACCTCCAGCTAATTTCAAATTGAGGGAAGATCATCCATCAGGGAGCTCAATTAAAGGTGACCTCTTAGTAAATTTTATCTTTCCTGTCGTGTTCTCTGTGTTTTCTTTTTTCTATCGATTAAATTCCACCATGTGAAGAAACTGTGCACCCGGGATATGAGCAAAAACATTAAAAGGGACAACTGAAATGGTAAAAAGCTTCTCATGGACTTTACTTCATAATAATAGAATTACAGAAATTTGTTTTTTTTATAAGGCAACTAATTTTATTAATAATGAGAAAATTGTATACAGGCAGTATATCCAAAAGAAACTAGGAATGACAGGCCATTCCTCAAATGTACATAGTCCTTTCTCTTTGAAAGCTCTCCTATTTTGTTCCTTCCACAGGACCCATATGAGCGCAACGTCCTAGACTCTTTGACTTCTGTTGAGTTCACACATCTTTCTTGGTATTTGTCACTTAACCTTTTCATGACTAGGATCTTACCAATTTGGATTTCCAGTTCGAAACTCCTAAGGCTTGTATGTCATGCAGCTGAACTTTGCACAATAAATACGGTTGTTTCATCTGAATTCTTATGTTACTTCCTGTGTTAAATTGGTCAAAACTGAAACTGCATATTATTATTAAATTTATAGCACGTCTAGTATTTCTCAATATTACTTTATTGCAGAAATTTGAAGTCTGTAAAATTATTATGCTTCAGTAATCCGAAGTATTTTACACGCTAATTTTTATTTAATTTACTGATGATTGTACAGCTCCAAAGTCATTTTTTTCTTTATCGACATTCAGAAGCAAGGGAAGTGATTCAAAGCCAAGATAGCTCTTTCAAGGATAAAAATTCCACATGGTCAAACGATTGGAATTTCCTTTACAATATTTAAACAGTAATTTACAGAAAGAGATTGACTACAATCATCTGTGTATGGTGTATAGTTAGTATATCATGGGGCTTTGTGAGGCCTCACTTCCACTTAGCTATCTCTAGCAATTTTCTCAAAATATAGTGTTGTATATTATTTTGAGAGGACAGTTCCCTGTGGGATAATGTTAATGTGATTGTCAGTCAGAGCATTCTTTTCTTACATTGTTATATACCTTGATTTTGGGTAAATATCAGAAGTTGGAAATTTCTTCAAAATAATTTTTTGGGAGTAGAAGGATAGCTAGCTGTATTACAGGTTGTAATATAAGACATCGCGACGTATGACCTCGTTATCTAGTGCCACAATGCCATTTTGCATTGCCTGTATTAGAGCAAATGTTTACCGAGTAAAGAAAAGGTACATAATTTGAGCATCAACCAATGAGCGCAAACTTTTAAAACTAACTTAAATATTACTAAAAATAATTTGAGCAATAAATATAAATTAAGGAAAATAATTTAAGTTCCTAAAAAAGTGATATCGATCCGATTTAATTTACTCAGTAAAGAATGAATGCCATATCTTCGATGAACATACTAAATTCTACAAAGAAATATACTACCTTCAGACATTAACGAAATGAAATATTATTCATATTCTTCTTAATATTTACAAATGGTACAACTTCACATTTTTGTCCTATTCCACATTACATTACATGTTTAGGCCAAAAGCAATTGATGCATGGAAAATGGTGGATGATGTAATATTACCAAGTTTTGGTTTTGCTTTCTTCCCAACTTGTGACAAGTGATCGGCGCAATTGTTACCTTGTCTCCAAGTATGAACTAGACAAATTTGAAGTTCGGACATGAGGCACCTACATTCTTCTATTACATCATGACCAGGGTGACTTTCGACATCATTTATCACACTTAACAACATTAGGACATCATTTGAGTCGGTTTTAATGATAACTTTCTTCGAGTTGTAATTTTTAGCTAGGGTTAGACCACCATATATATCCCATAATTCCGGAGTAAGGCCAGATGTTGCTTTCCTACTAAGCCTGCTGTAGAATCCGCCTATCCACCTTCCTTTGTCATCTCGTGCAACACCTCCAAATGCCGCTAATCTTAAATTGGGTATAATACTTCCATCCATGTTAATCTTGATAAATCCCGAAGGAGGGAAAGACCAACTGATATATACGGGTGCATTGTTCTGTTTGATTGTTGACTGAACATGACAACCCGAGTTGTGTGTTCAATATCGGGAAAATGAATAGCTTGCCCATTGGTACAAGGCACATACAGTGACATGCTTTACGCACTGGATTTCGGTTACTAAAAGTGTGATGTAAAAACAAATGGTCAGATTTTAAATAATAGTAATAAGGTTCTACCAAATCCTAAATGGATTGGGATTAACCATTTAGGAAAAATAAAAAATGTCCAAATTGTTTAGGATTATGATTCTAACGTTTAGTAAATAGAAAATAGAAGGGAAATAGGAAACCAGATTCCATAATGTTTAGGATTTAGATTTAGGAAACATGCCAAAATGCCAAAACGTGCCGTAGAGATTCTTTTTTATTTTCTATTACCTAATTATATTTTGGTTAGGGATTCATTTTTACTGCTTTAGTTAAAATAAATACCTATAGTCCTAAAATAGTGTCATTTGAGGAGGTTTTCTTTAAGGCGGGTTAAGTTGATAAATTTGAACTTTTGAACTACAATCCTCCTGTTTAATTTTTGTAATTTTAAGTTCACATTATTTTTTTGCATATATAAAATGGGCTATTACTTTAGGAAAGCTTTTAATATTTGCTTAAATTTAAGGAAAAAATCATATATATTATTTTTTTGGGAAGTATATTTTGGTTAAAGGAAATTAGACCAAGACGTCTTCTGAAAATCAAACACACTTCGTAAGAGAGTTGAAACTTCTCAAGTTCGATTTTTAATCAATTCTTAATGGGTAAAATATAATTGATCGACCTAAGTTTTTTTCTTATAACTACAATGCAAATAAAGTTGGGGGAAGGAATATAAAAAAACAGGGAAAATAAGTGCAACCACCTTTGAGTGTCTATGGAATAATTTACCAATCATGTGGGCCAATTCGTAAAGAAATTGCTAAATTTATCATTTTTTTAATAGAAGAAAATGGTAATTAAAGATAAGAAAAATAATTTTAGAGTTATGACTGAAGACGTTATATTAAAATGTGGTCTTGTGGTGCAGATTGTCCCTTGGCGGCACCAAAATAACCAGTTAAAGTGAAATGCAGAAATTTGGCAAACTACTCCTTCCGTTCTCATTTAATTGTCATTTATTAAAAATAGCCATTTCAAAATACTTATTATTTTAGAAACAAGAAATAATTAGTAATTTTTTTCACATTTATCCTTACTCTAATAAACATGGAGAGAAATTAATGTGGTGAAAAAAATAGTAGTATCAAATTGAGATCAAAAAATAAATAAAGGTAATCTTATTAAATTATCCTTTTAATTACTCCTTCTGTCTTAAATTATCTGTTGTGTTTCTCTTTTACACAACCCTTAAGAAAATATTAATTAGAAGGGGTTACTATTTAACCTTATTTGTGTCTTAAGATATAATCTCTTTTCAGTGAATATTTACTCTATTTTGTGTATCTCTGTCTTCAAGAACAATTATTATTAAGGATAAAGTGGAAAAAAATAATTAAATTTGTCTTGAACTTCTAAAATGATAAATAATTTGAGATAACTATTTTTATAAATCACGACAAATAATTTGATACAGACGGAGTAATATTTTCTTCGACAACCCAAGCAGCAAAATTGATCTCTGAGAAAATCACATTTTGTGAGGTCCTTTAATTTCGATCTCACAAATGATCATACTTTGATGGGTCCAATAATAAAACATTCTTTGCCTAGTGTCAAGAATATTGAATGAACCGCACAAAATGATGGAATCAAAGCTAATAACTATCTAATTAGAAAGCTTACATATAAAAAATTAGGCGAATACATGACAACTCCTTTAAGCTTGTCGGTATATTTTATTTAGACACTCAAATTAAAGTCTGTTCCTATTAAACACTTGAACACACGAAAATATTCCTACCATACGCTAGATTTTCTTTTTTTAAGGAGATTTTGGAAGAACGACTCTTGATTTTCTTGTTTTAGTGGAGCATGCTTTTTAATTAAGGGAGTGGGTATTATTTTTAATTAATTGGTTTCTTTAGGATCTCGTTATAGTTTGTTATAACAAAAGTTTATTTATATGATATGCATAATTAAAGGAATTGACATATTTCAAATGGCTAACTTATCCATGTAATGGGTGTTGGGTTAAACTTGGTTTAGTTTAAAAGAGGGTGAATGAAAAATGAAGGAAAAATAAAATATTCGTGTTTCCATCCTTGACAAAGGGACATTGTCCCATATTGGAGGAGGAAAAGACTTTTGATGTGTATATATATAATTGCTCTTCTTCTAGCTCTTAAAGAGTTAAGAAGAAGGCAAGCCTCGCGTCGTCGTTGTCGTCGCTTGGCTTCGGGATTTGGATTTGGTTGATTGATTGATTAATTTTTTGGACCAAATTTATTTATTAATTTTAAGATTAACATAATATTATTTTAATCCAAATTAGCCGATTTTGTAACGGTAAATTAATTTTCCTCCGCGTTTTGATTTCCCATTTTGCTTTACGTAAGTAGCCATTTACGTAATAGCCGTTCTTACGCAAACAGTTACAACAGTCACTCTGAAGAGTTGCACCTCTTCATTTAAACTCAACCTGTTGACTATAAATAGTAGACCATTCCTTCAAATTCTTCTTACAAAATTTATGAATTCTCCTCTTCCTTTCTGTATTGTTTTAACTACAAACAAAGCAACAGTAAGTATGATTTACTACCGTTCATTGTGTTCGCTAAAACACCGGGGTTTGAAGTACCCCTACACCAGTGTGTAATCCGTTCTATCCTGAAAGGAAATAATCCACAACCTCGGGTACTAAGAGGGGATTAAGTTCCCTAAGAAGAACAAGTCTGTGACAAAGGGCTCAAGAAATGTGAAAAAGAACATGGGGGTGACCACATCCAATGGTTTCAATATCCTTGATCCATCAAGTTCTCAGGTGCCTGCACAAGTAAGCTTGGGGCCTAGCAGCATGAATAGGTGGGTTGATGCAGGAGACAGATGATCCTTTTATACCAAGATGAATATAGTATCATGGAATGTTAGAGGCTTGAATAAAGTCTATAAACAAAGAGAAATAAAGCAGTATCTTAGAGACAATAAAGTAGTGTTGATAGCAATAATTGAGCACAAGGTGAAACAACCTATGGCAGAGAAAACTATCTAAAAAATCTTTAGGAATTAGAAGTGGACAGATAATTATGTGGCTAGTAACAGAGGGAGAATATGGATCTTGTGGGATCCTGGAGTACTAGACTTTGCCATTCATAGTTATTCTGAGCAGTTAATCACTGGGAATATTATCATACACCAAAGTCATAAAGAATTCTGGATGATAGCAATATATGGTTTGCATACCATTGAACATAGAAAGGCCATGTGGGAAGAGTTGGAACAACTGCATAATGAGCTACATGGACCTTGGATTGATATGGGAGACTATAATGCCATTCAAAGTTTTGAAGATAGGTATAATGGTAACCCTGCTACGGAGGCAGAAACTAGAGACTTCTCTGATTTCCTAGTGAACACAAGAATGACAAAACTTAAAACAGTTGGCAGAGAATTTATGTGGACAAACAATCATGTATATACAAAGAATAGATAAAGCTTTAGTTAATGCTAGATGGATGATGAATATGACACAGTTAAAGGTAGTACTGCAGGATCCTCTCTTCTCTGATCATACCCCTATTTATGTTTACTTTGAACATGATCACCAACCTATGCCTAAACCATTCAATTTCTTCAATAACCTAGCTGAGCATAAGGAGTTTCAAAGGCTAGTCAAAGCTACCTGGGAAGTTAGCATGCTGAGGCCTGCTATGCAAAGAATTTGGATGAGGTTAAAGAGGCTGAAAAAGGATTGAAGCTGTTAAATGTTGAGGAGTATAGTAGAATTCCTGAAAAGATCCAAGCTATTCGAGAGAAACTATAACAAGTACAATTGGAAATGAGAACCCCTAATCACTCAGAGGGATTGAAGAACAGTGAAAAAGATCTGAAAGAGAAGCTGGAGAAGTGGATTATGGTAGAGGAAAGTATTCTCAAGTAGAAGTCTAGAATTCAGTGGCTAAAGCTGGGTGACTCAAATTCTGCTTTCTTCCATGCTAGTATCAAGAATAGAAATGCCCAAAAGAAAATCACTAGGCTGCTCACTCAGACATAGATGCATACCCAAAATCAAGAGGAGGTGCAACATGAAATCATTCAATTCTACAAACAACTTCTAGGATCAGCGGCAGTGAAAATTTCAGCTATTGAACCTGAAGTAATGAAGAGAGGGAATATGTTGACAAAAGATCAGCAATTGAAGCTAATAGCTCCTATGACTAAGGAACAAATCTACCAGGCTCTACAAAGTATAGAAGATTCCAAAGCCCCAGGGTGTGATGAATATAATGCTGTATTTTTTAAGAAGACACGGGGAATCATAGAAGATGAAGTAGTTGAGGCAGAACAAGAGTTTTTCAGAACAACTGAGGTTTACAAGCCAATTAATTGCACCATAGTGACTTTGATACCAAAAGTGCAGAATCTATCTAGAATAGCTGAGTTCAGACCAATATCCTGCTGCACCACCATATATAAGATCATTTCCAAACTCATTACTAGCAGACTACAAGAGGTAATAGATTATCTGGTAGATGATAGTTAGTCTGCATTTGTTCCTGGAAGGGTAATATCAAATAATAATATACTAAGTCATGAACTAGTTAAAGGGTATAAAAGGAAGTCTATCTCTCCAAGATGCTATATGAAGATTGATACGGGGAAGGCATATGCCTCTGTGGAGTGGTGCTTTCTAGAACAGATTCTAATTCAACTGAATTTCCCAGAGATCTTCATTCAATGGGTCATGAAGTGTGTCACTACAGTCTCTTATTCCATTCTCATTAATGGGAATCCTATGAAGCCATTCCTAGCAAAGAAAGGACTCAGACAGGGGACCTTATGTCCCCTTTCCTATTGTCGCGCCCCTTCTTTCTCGCGAAATCGGGCTTCGACGTCATGACAACTCTTTTAAAGGAAGGTAATTAAAAGAGAAGAGTCGCCACCTAACAGATTTAGGTGCGTTAGGGCATCTATTTTGCAAATAACTCTGGATTAACTAGTTCGCGTCACCAAAGATCGGGTAAGGGCTCAAATTACCTTGAGAAGGAGGTGTTAGGCACTCCTCGAGGTCTACAACGGTGGGTCCTGGCCGAACTCGAATTATATTAATTAGTCTAAGAGAAGGGAAGCAATTTGGGCAAATAAAATGATTGACTTTAAACAAAGGCGGGAGTGGGGGAGGTCCTAAGTTTTTTAGCCTAAAGGATCACCCCGTGCAACATAAATAATACTTCGTAACTCCCTTAAGATGGGGTATTACTCATATTATTCAGCGGGCACAAACTATCATCTCCTGCTACCCGATTACTATGTTAAAGTTGTTACCTAAGAGCGTTCTAATTCAATT